>CACRXE010000058.1:832500-855000 GCA_902685375.1 Neostethus bicornis | reverse complement strand
TGAGGGTAGGAACGTAGATCCTGGTTACCATGGTGAGGGTAGGAACGTAGATCCTGGTTACCATGGTGAGGGTAGGAACGTAGATCCTGTTACCATGGTGAGGGTAGGAACGTAGATCCTGGTTACCATGGTGAGGGTAGGAACGTAGATCCTGGTTACCATGGTGAGGGTAGGAACATAGATCCTGGTTACCATGGTGAGGGTAGGAACGTAGACCCTGGTTACTATGGTGATGGCAGGAACGTAGATCCTGTTACCATGGTGAGGGTAGGAACGTAGATCCTGGTTACCATGGTGAGGGTAGGAACATAGATCCTGGTTACCATGGTGAGGGTAGGAACGTAGACCCTGGTTACTATGGTGATGGCAGGAACGTAGATCCTGTTACCATGGTGAGGGTAGGAACGTAGATCCTGGTTACCATGGTGAGCGTAGGAGCGTGGTCTGAGCGGGATGGGAATCAAGTTGGTCTACACCTGATATTTTCTACCGGTGTGATCCCTGAAGGAGAGTTACGGTGGTTTTGATACGTCCTAAGTTTGTGCGGCACTAACACAGCGTGTTGTAGCGGTGAGCAGAGATGTTTGTTCGGCTATAGATCTAAACCAGGCGTGGGCAAACCACGGCCCGCGGGCCACATTCAGCCCGTTAAACGGTATAATCCGGCCCGCCGAACTTGGAAAAAAATTACATACATAAACCTTGTTATTTTTTATTTTCCTGTAATTCTGATGTTTTGTCACTAGATGTCGCCAAAGATACAACAACACTGCTCCCATTAAAATGGTGTGCATCTCCGTGATGTGCACGCTGTCAAAATAAACAGTGCACAGATATGGAAAGCCATCAGGGTTACCAAAGCATGCCATCCATCTGATCCTGTTCCGCCCCCTGGTCAAATGTTGGACCTCAATTTGGCCCGCGAATTAAAAAGTTTGCCCACCCCTGATCTAAACAGATCAAGCCCTGTGTCTTCATTCCGGCGAGAACTCAACGGCTGGCACGAGAGGAGCTCAGAGTTTCTCGAGGGTTCATCCCAAGAACAAGATCAGAAGGACCCCAAAGAACTGGACAGAGAGCCAAAGTAACACCCAGATTGTGTGTGAGGTTGATTTTACTTTGAAAGTACCCCTTCCTGTAGTAACCCTGGAAAGGTTCTGACCTCCTAAACACCGGAAAACCTGAGCTCGTTGACTCCAAACTGTCAGGAAGTGTTGTGAAGAATGTTTCTGAGTGAAGGCTGTGAATTGATTGCTGCGGGCGCTCGGTGTGCCATCCTGCGCTCCGGACCGTCATACCTCCTCCTCTATGGGCAGATATGAAGGACATGGCTAATTAAATGGAGCCCGAGCTGTTGAAAGGGGCCGGCCACCGCCAGCACGAGAGGACCCGACACCCATGTGTTTGGAGAGGCAGAAAGGGCAGAGCGTGACGGAAGCGGGAGGCCCTCCGAGCCGCTGGTAAAACCCCTAATGTAGGCGGGTGGTGTTGATATTAACTGCAATTCCAGACCTTCTCCTGCAGACGTTTCTACATTTCCACAGCGAACACCCTATCCCACTGTGACACACACACATTCCAGCAGAACGAGATGGGAGCGTGACAATCGGGAAACAACGGTTGTTAGTTACAGAAAATGCATTAGGGCGTGTGTCCAGGCAGCAGAGGAGCAGAGAGGAAGTGGAGGGATTACGGTTCGGCCAGCACAGTAAACTGCACAGATTTACAAGGCCTCCTGGGATAGGATATCCCATCCTCATCCCATCAAACCTGGACAGGTCCTGATTTAAAAATAATCCTAAATCAACCCGTGACAGTCGTCAGTGGGGCAGGAGCGGGTCACCCTCTACCAGGCCCCGTCGTGATTCACAATCAGACTTTATTGTTCCAAAAAGAAACAAACAAAACAACAGCTCAGAAGAGGGGTAACTCTGGGTCAAATCAGGCAGATCAAAATAATACTGTTTCAAATAGTTATCCGTGTACTCGTATGATTTCGGCAGAAATAACAGAAGCAGGGGGGAGACTAAGACCCCGTCCACATGAAAACAGAGGTTTTGAATTGAAAATACTTTATTAATCCCTGAAGGGAAATTTGATGCCTTCCCGGTCCGCTTACACGAAGTCAGGCTTCAACAAAGCCCAACAAACCAACCCCTCCACATTCTTGCTGGATCAGATCGAGCGTCCCTAGTTCCTCCATCTTGCCAGCGAGTGACCGGATGTTACCCATGACAACCGCAGGGACACTGGGCTCAAAGCGCCTCCTTTCTGATCGTCTCCTTCTCAGTTCTGTCGGGACTGAACCGACTCCTCCAGCCACGGTGGATCTGGTTCTGAGAGCTAGCTGCTGGTTGAGTCCACACGAATGACATTATCGTATTTTCACGACCACAAAGCGGGATGACTCTAGACCAGCAAAACGGAGAGCAAGATGTTGAAACCAAAAATCTTAAAAACAACCGTCTGAAGTAAAACAGTGCAGTCCAAAACGAACGGGACCAAACACAGGACAAAAACAAACAGAAACCGAGTCGAAAAAATGCAAAAATAGCCACTAAAAAAAACAGGAGACACCGCAGCAGGCTGCCGGCCCGGGGGCGGGGCAGCGCCTTTACGACTACTATAGTCATGTTTTCCATTTTTCCACTCAAGAGCAGTGTCTTTGAAAACTCCGGCCAAAGTTGAGATTTTGGAAAACTCTGTTTTTGTGTTTGGACGTGCGAAAACGGAGATTTGCGGTTTTTTTGCGTCACTACCTCCGACGAGTACCGTAATTTCACGACCATAAGGCGCACCTAAAAGTCTCAAATTTTCTTCAAAATGAGCGGTGCGCCCTATCTGATTTGTGATTGGTGAACGTATTAGAGAACCATCAGACGGACGCAGTTAAAAACATGAGAATGTTAAAGGGTGAAGTGTGTGTGTGGATTATGTCTAAAAGAACAGGTGTGTGTTTTATGCAGAACATTGCTGTTTTAACAACACTGAAAATGGAAAAGAGACACGCTTATGAAGCTCAGTTTAAACTGATGGCGATCAGCTGCACCGGGCGAGTTACGCCACAGTTTGCCAGTGGATTGTAGATGCTTGGGCTAACGTGTCTGCTGGCACTGTTGTCCGAGCTTTCCCAAAAGCAGGCATCATTTCCAAGGAGCTGCACGGTTCAGAAAGTGACTCTGACAGTGTGGAAAGTGAACCTGCGAGGTTGGATTTAGAGCAGCTGTTAGATTCAGAAACAGAGGATGAGGACTTGGATGGATTTAATAAATGACTTTATGACGACTGTAAATAATATTTAAAAAAAACAACCAAACTCAGTTTTACTCACGATCTATTTTTAAAAACGCACGTGTGTGTGCGCATGCGCGCGCGCGTCTATGTGTGTGTGTATGTGTGTGTGTGTTGTTGTAAGGCGGACTTACGTAGTAGAGGATATGTATATAAAACCCGCGCCCTATAATCAGGTGAGCCTTATGTGTGTGTTAAATACAGAGCACGCAAAATTTGGACTGCGCCTTTTAATACGGTGCGCCCTGTGGTCGTGAAAATACGGTAATGTCATTCGTGTGCGTCCTTGTTTACAAAAGCAGACAGTGGGCAGCACGGATCCACAGACCCTGTTGCAGACCCTCTTTTCTTGCCTTTTTGTCTCACCTGAGAAGCAAAGGAGGAGAAACGTGTTGCAAACAGCGATTATTAATCACGTAAGGCTCCCTCCTCCTCTCAATACTGCCCACTACTGGTCTGGCATGCTCATAATCACACTCAGAAGCATATTTATACGGCTCCGTGTGGACGCGGGCGTTTTCCTAAAACAGAGAACAGCATATATGCGTTTTCAAAAATATCCGGCTACGTGTGGACAGGGTCTAACTTATGTGGTCCTGGGTCGCGCGTTTGCCGACTTCCTCGCAATTGATGTTCGTTCCGTTTCGTCATCTTCCGCTTGTTCCGGGGTCGGGTCGCGGGGACAACAGCCTCAAACGGGAAGCCCAGGCCTCTCTCTCCCCGGCTGCATCCTCTCACAGCAAGTCGTTCCACGGCCAGCTGTGAGACGTAGTCTCTCCAGCAAGTCCGGGGTCTGCCCCTTGGTCTCCTCCCGGTGGAACGTGCCCAAAACACCTCGCCCGCGAGGCGCTCGGGGGGCGAACCACCCCATCTGGCTCCTCTCGACCTGGAGGATGAGCGGCTCGACACCGAGCTCCTCCCGGATGGCAGAGCTCCTCACCCGATCTCTGAGTGAGAGCCCAGCCACCCTGCAGAGGAAGCTCATTTCGGCCGCTTGTATCCGCAATCTCATTCTTTCGGTCACAACCCACAGCTGGTTACCATGGTGAGGGTAGTAACGTAGATCCTGGTTACCATGGTGAGGGTAGTAACGTAGATCCTGGTTACCATGGTGAGGGTACGAACGTAGATCCTGGTTACCATGGTGAGGGTAGGAAAGTAGATCCTGGTTACCATGGTGAGGGTAGGAACGTAGATCCTGGTTACCATGGTGAGGGTAGTAACGTAGATCCTGGTTACCATGGTGAGGGTAGGAAAGTAGATCCTGGTTACCATGGTGAGCGTAGGAACGTAGATCCTGGTTACCATGGTGAGGGTAGGAACGTAGATCCTGGTTACCATGGTGAGGGTAGGAAAGTAGATCCTGGTTACCATGGTGAGCGTAGGAACGTAGATCCTGGTTACCATGGTGAGGGTAGGAAAGTAGATCCTGGTTACCATGGTGAGCGTAGGAACGTAGATCCTGGTTACCATGGTGAGGGTAGGAACGTAGATCCTGGTTACCATGGTGAGGGTAGGAAAGTAGATCCTGGTTACCATGGTGAGCGTAGGAACGTAGATCCTGGTTACCATGGTGAGGGTAGGAAAGTAGATCCTGGTTACCATGGTGAGGGTAGGAACGTAGATCCTGGTTACCATGGTGAGGGTAGTAACGTAGATCCTGGTTACCATGGTGAGGGTAGGAAAGTAGATCCTGGTTACCATGGTGAGCGTAGGAACGTAGATCCTGGTTACCATGGTGAGGGTAGGAACGTAGATCCTGGTTACCATGGTGAGGGTAGGAAAGTAGATCCTGGTTACCATGGTGAGCGTAGGAACGTAGATCCTGGTTACCATGGTGAGGGTAGGAAAGTAGATCCTGGTTACCATGGTGAGCGTAGGAACGTAGATCCTGGTTACCATGGTGAGGGTAGGAACGTAGATCCTGGTTACCATGGTGAGGGTAGGAAAGTAGATCCTGGTTACCATGGTGAGCGTAGGAACGTAGATCCTGGTTACCATGGTGAGGGTAGATCGTCTTCTTTGCTTTTCGGCTCAGCTCTCTCTTTACCACGACGGACCGATGCAGCGTCCTAGTAATTGCTGATGCCGCACCGAATCGCCTGTTGATCTCCCGCTCCATCCTTCCCCCACTCGTGAACAAGACCCCGAGATACTTAAACTCCTCCACTTGGGGCAGGACCCTGTCCCTGACCCTTTGTACGACCGGAGCCAGAGCTTGGTCCGTATAGCCGGCAGTATGTCGATTCCATTTCCAGTGAGAGTTGGACTCCGCCAAGGCTGGCCTTTGTCACCGATTCTGTTCATCACTTTTATGGACAGAATATCTAGGTGCAGCCGAGGCGTTGGAGGGATCCAGTTTGGTGACCTCAGGATCGGATCCCTGCTTTTTGTGGATGATGTGGTTCTGTTGGCTTCATCGGACCGTGATCTCAACCTCTCACTGGATCGATTTCCTGCCGAGTGTGAAGCGGTCGGGATGGGAATTAGCACCTCCAAATCCGAGACCATGGTCCTCGCCCGGAAAAGGGTAGAATGCCCCCTGCGGGTCAGGGACAGGGTCCTGCCCCAAGTGGAGGAGTTTAAGTATTTCGGGGTCTTGTTCATAATCAGGTGTAGTTTTTCTAGATAAATTTTCTGATTGGCTGTGGATCAGGAAGTACTCAGGACTGATCATAGTTTTAATACAGGATGGAAAAATCTGTAGTGGTTTACACTGTTGCTTTGGGACTGGTAGATCTCAAGAGGTTTGCTACCAGAAAAGTAAATCTTGGGACAAGAAAGTTTGGTGACCCCTACTCTACATGTTATGAGGTTAGAATTAAGACCTCAAAATGGCACGAAACCTCAGAAACCCCTGTTCTAGTGCCTCAGTATCACATCTTAATGACACTAAATCTTTAAAAGACTTCTTTTAAAACTTTAAAAGAAGACTTAATTCCAAAGGAAATGATTCTCTGTAGAATAGAAGAGTAAAAAAGTCCACATCCGTGACAAAGAGCCTGAGACGGTGTAAAGAAACGAAGCGTTGGAGCCAGACGGCGGCTCGTATGATTTAACACTTCTTCCCTATAAAGTTGATACATTCTGGCCGTGTTAAGAACGTCTCTATCTCTGCTGTTTGCTTTGAAAAAAGGATCTTTTCTCACCATCCATGAGGAGAAGATGGTCGTTAGAAATAGAGGATGGCAGCTTCTCAGGTAGGTTTGTTATGGATACGGTCACTAAGGAGAATGTAGACCGGGACAGAGGTCTAAAGAAGGATGGAGGGAATCCCTCTGATTCAACATGGTTCTCCTAAAAGTGTCCCTTCTGGAACATTCCCCACCTCCTAATCTTGTCCTGGGCCCTAATTCAGAACACCAGGGTCCAGTTACCGCTCCCTGATATGTGCACCTGTGTCTCCTCTTCCCCCTGGTTGTTCAACCCCTGGTGTCCATCGTTCCGGTGTCAGATCCTCTGCTGTTCTGCTCTCCTGCTGCATCCATGATGGTGTCCCTCCACATCTGGCCCCTCAGCTTCATGTTTCTCCTTTAATGGCTCCTCCGTCTCGTCCCGCCAGGATGTACAAGCCTACATGCGTTTGCGTCTTCTGTAACCCCTGATTAGCTTCAATAAACCGGTTAAAACTAGCTTTGCTTCGCCAACTGTCATGGCGGATATAACGTCATAGCCCCTCCTTCTTTTTGGCCCCGCCTCAAAATCTCCCTCTTTGTGAAGCCAAAAACTTGGCATCTCTAAAACTGATGCCCATAAAGTGAAATAATTCTGATTTGGCACAATGACTGAATAACTTGGATCAGGTGTGAGTCTGAGAGTGGGGGAGAGACTTAAAAAAGGGCCTTTCTGTGTTGAGTTTGCATGTTCTCCCCGTATATGTGTGGGTTTTCTTTGGTTTCCACCAAAAACATACATGTTAGGTCGACTGGCCCTCGCTCCCCAATATGCCCCGGGAATGAGTGTGTGGTGGATGGTTGTCTATCTGTGTGTGTGTGTGTGTGTGTGTGTGTGTGTGTGTGTGTGTGTGTGGTCTAGCAACAGGATGTACTGTATACTGCCTCAGCCATGATACAACACCCTACGTGTCCCCGTCAAAGATACTGTAAGTGGTTCAGAAGACGAAATGAAACAATGAGGTTTTTATGAATATTTTTTTGTGCGACTTTTCACAATAAGAGACTTATAAATATTTTATTTTGTAGTTTTTAATGTGTGACGACTGAATTATTTTATTCTGAAATTATCCAGAATCATAAACAGCTTTTATAACCATTTAATAGTTGGTGTGTAGCTGATCGATGCAGATGGAGTCTAAGCGAAGGCCTAGATGTGAAATCCACAGCCTGACAATGCTGTGTGTGTGTGTGTTTGTGTGTGTGTAATATTGTTACACGGTTCAGCAGATGTGAGTCTATCTCCTTCTGTATTCTCAGACAGACATGTAGCCCCCCCACCCGCTTGCCCCCGTTCCTTCCACACCTTGTTGATGGACCGGAACTTTCCCGTGTTTCCTCAGGGTGGGCCCTCCGAGTCTGAATGAGAGGGTCAAGACCCCCGTTCAGTGCTTCCTGTTTCTAACAGAAGAGGTCTTCTAAGTCGTCCCAGAAAGTGGCGGGTAGCATCCGCTCTAAGGAGCGTCCATCAGACGGTAGGAGGGAGTTATTTATGACTGGAAGAAAATCACAAGCAGAGATAAAGATTTCAGCTGGATAACAAGACCCGATCCATCACCTTGTTTCTTTCTCTCTGTGGAAACAGTCTGACCTCACAGATTTGGAGGCGTGTAACGCACCTGAACAGTCCGATTAGTCCGAAAAACGGAGCGTAAAAAAAACTCTTCCTGAATAAACTTTCTAAACACTCTTTAAATTCTCAGTCTGGAGAATCGATCTCCTTTTTACAGCTAAAGAACTACAAACATGGAGGATGGATGGAGAATCGATCTCCTTTTTACAGCTAAAGAACTACAAACATGGAGGATGGATGGAGAATCGATCTCCTTTTTACAGCTAAAGAACTACAAACATGGAGGATGGATGGAGAATAGACCTCCTTTTTACAGCTAAAGAACTACAAACATGGAGGACGGACATGCTATATCTGCTCTCTGATTGGGTAGGACACGTTCCCCATTGCTGCAATTATAAGCTAATGCCTGCAATCCCTGACCTAGTTGCTGGAGTAAATTGAAATTGAGTGAAGTCACTATGGTTTTTTTGGGGGGGGCGCGGGTTCGTTGGCATCAAACAGTTGGTTTTTCCATGCTTCAGTGTTTCTGTAACAGTTTTGTAGTCGCCCGACGGCACAAGGGTTCTGGGGATGAGCAAAGTGGCCTCACAGCTAGAAGGTCGGGGGTTTGAGTCCTGGGTGGAGACTGTGTGTAGTTTGCATGTTCTCCCTGTGTATGTCCAGGTTTTCTCTGGTTTCCTCCAAAAACAGGCATTTTAGGTTGACTGGCCGCCACTCGATATGCCACTAGGAATGAGTGTGTGTGGACGGTTGTCTCCAGGGGCGGATCCAGGATTTTCTAAAGAGAGGCAGTTTACAAAGCCAGTATAGGGGTTCTGACCCCCCCTCCCACCCAGAAAATTAAAAAAAATAAGAGTCAATTTCTGGCATTTTGGTGCCCATTCGATGGCTCTGCTAATGAATGGCTTGACTAGACCCCTTTCCTTTCTTCTTCTTCTTTTTTTTGGACCAAAAGGGGACGGGTAGTGTGCGCCCCTCACGGTTCCCCCTGAATGCGCCCTGGTCTGTGTGTTTGGCCCTACAACAGACTGGCAATCAACCAGGATAGGCTCCGGCACTCCCGCGACCACATTACAAATAAACGGTCCAGAAGACGGAATAAAAAAGACCCAAAATCGTTCTTTCATCTGAGGAAAGTTTCAAAAGTGAGTAAAACAGTTTGGAGAGTGTATTTGTTAGCTGTTGCCGCCGCGACACGGCCCCGGATGAGCGGAAGAGGACGGAACGGAAGAACTTTATTTTGTCATGATTTGATTCCTGAAACTCTGGCGGGAATCTAAATCTAAATCAGTCAGATCCGGGACCCCATAATTTCATCTCTGGATTCATTCTTTCTTGGGGGATGACGGTGCCACAGTGATTAGAGCGTTCACCAACGTCTAGGCTCCTTGGAGAAGACACCTAATCCCCCGTTTCTCCCACCATTGGTGCCGTCTTGGCAGCCTGCTGCAGTGTTAGCGTGCAGCACACAAATTTCCCCGGTGAGGGACGAATAGAGAGAGTCTTCTTCTCCTTCCTTCATTTCCCTTCAGTGGGCGCCATATCAAGTCAGTTTCTTCCATCTAACCCTATCTGCTGCATCCTCTTCAGTCACACCAACTATCTTCATGTCTTCTTCACTGTATCCATGAACCTCCTCTTTGGTCTTCCTCTAGTCCTCTTTCCTGGTGGTTCCAAACCCAGCATCCTTCTTCTGATGTACTCTCTCTCTCTCCTCTGCACATGTCCAAACCATCTCAGTCTGACCTCTCTGACTTTAAAACCTCTAACATGTGCTGTTCCTCTGATCCTGTCCATCCTGGTCACTCCCAGAGAGATCCTCAGCATCTTCATCTCTGATACAAACATCTCTGTTTCCTGTCTTTGAATCAGTGACACTGTCTCTAGACCAATCAGCATGGCCGCTCTCACCACACTGTCTCTAGACCAATCAGCATGGCCGCTCTCACCACACTGTCTCTAGACCAATCAGCATGGCCGCTCTCACCACACTGTCTCTAGACCAATCAGCATGGCCGCTCTCACCACACTGTCTCTAGACTAATCAGCATGGCCGCTCTCACCACACTGTCTCTAGACCAATCAGCATGGCTGCTCTCACCACACTGTCTCTAGACCAATCAGCATGGCCGCTCTCACCACACTGTCTCTAGACCAATCAACATGGCCGCTCTCACCACGCTGTCTCTAGACCAATCAGCATGGCCGCTCTCACCACACTGTCTCTAGACCAATCAGCATGGCCGCTCTCACCACACTGTCTCGAGACCAATCAGCATGGCCGCTCTCACCACACTGCCTCTAGACCAATCAGCATGGCCGCTCTCACCACACTGCCTCTAGACCAATCAGCATGGCCGCTCTCACCACACTGTCTCTAGACCAATCAGCATGGCCGCTCTCTCCACGGTTTTCTACACTTTTCCTTTCATTTTATCTGAAACTCTTCTATCACACCTGATACTTTCCTCCACCCGTTCCAGTCTGCCTGCACACACTTCTTCACCTCTTTTCCACACTCTCCATTGCTCTGGACTGTTGATCCTAGATACTTAAAATCTTCCACCTTCTTTTCACTCATGAATAGAGTGAGTAAAAATAAAAATTTTAAAGTCCATCTGAAGACACAGGAGTTGAGATTCCTTCTTGTTTGGACTCACTTGGCATCTTCATCCTCTTCAATGCGCTCTGAACCGCTCTCTGTCTCACCAATTCGTACCCATCTGTCTCCCCCTCCTCGCTCACTAACCCAGTGTAACAACCCTCTACGTTTATTATCAAACCCCAGAAAAATGTGTGGCATGTGTGAAATTATTCCCGGGTGGTACGAAACCATTTCACACGTGGCGAGAATAAATTGGGCTTAAAGTTTTTGGCTTCAACGATCTGACTCATAAATACTTCTTCAACGTGTCACAAAAGGTGGTTTAAAATGACGAAGAGGCCCGCGGCCCCACTTGTCCTGGTTTATCAAAAACGGGATGTGTGGAAGAGGAGGGAGCACCCGGGCGGTCTGTAGGTCTGTAACAAGATGGTGGAAAACATCTCCCAAATCACTGAAGGGATTTTAATTAAACTCATTAATCGGTACCAACTATAGATGAACTGATTACGTTTGTTTTGGGTCGTCTTTTTAACCTTTCATCGCAAACAAGGTCGCAGGAGTACCGGAGCCTATCCTGGAGAGAGGCATGGTACACTCTGAACAGGTCGCCAGTCTGTTGTGGGGTCTCACACACACACACACACACACACACACACACACACACACACACACACACACACACACACACACACACACATACACACACACACACAGGCTGGCAACCATCCACACACTCATTCATGAGGGTGAGGCGTTAGCTCAGTGGTAGAATGGGTTAGAACTGTCTTTGGACTGAGAACAGCCGGCTTGATTCTCACTAAGCCCATGCCTAAGTGTCCCTGGAGGACGCACACACACACACACACACACACACACACAGACACACACACACACACACACACACACACACACACACACACATACACACACACACACACACACACACACAGGCTGGCAACCATCCACACACTCATTCATGAGGGTGAGGCGTTAGCTCAGTGGTAGAATGGGTTAGAACTGTCTTTGGACTGAGAACAGCCGGCTTGATTCTCACTAAGCCCATGCCTAGGTGTCCCTGGAGGACGCACACACACACACACACACACACACACACACACACACACACACACACACACACACACACACACACACACACACACACACACACACACATACACACACACACACACACACAGGCTGGCAACCATCCACACACTCATTCATGAGGGTGAGGCGTTAGCTCAGTGGTAGAATGGGTTAGAACTGTCTTTGGACTGAGAACAGCCGGCTTGATTCTCACTAAGCCCATGCCTAAGTGTCCCTGGAGGACGCACACACACACACACACACACACACACACAGACACACACACACACACACACACACACACACACACACACACACATACACACACACACACACACACACAGGCTGGCAACCATCCACACACTCATTCATGAGGGTGAGGCGTTAGCTCAGTGGTAGAATGGGTTAGAACTGTCTTTGGACTGAGAACAGCCGGCTTGATTCTCACTAAGCCCATGCCTAAGTGTCCCTGGAGGACGCACACACACACACACACACACACACACACACACACATACACACACACACACACACACACATACACACATACACACACACACACACGCGCGCGCGCACACACACACACAGAGTCACTCTTATGGGCAATTTCATAGCAGCCAATTGGAGGGCGGGAAGAACCCAGAGAAAACCCAAACATACATAAGGAGAACATGCAAACTTCACGCATAGACCAGTGTTTGAAGCCTCCCAGCGGCACTCAAACCCTGACCTTCTTGCTGTGAGGCCACTGTTCTAACCACTGCACGCTTGTGCAGTTCGCAACTGCATGCCAAGGTCACAGGACAAGGTCACATGTAAAACCTCACACGTCCAACCTCACATGGAGGAGGAGCGTGGATGGAGGAGTTAGTTCGGTCCTGGGGAGCTAAGGCGAAGGAGACGATCTGGAGAAGGTGCAGAGAAGGAGACGGTCTAGAGGAGAGGCTTCCTGTGTTTTTGCGTTTTCCATGGAAACGTCTGGTTGCTCGTTTTAGAAACTGGAGGCACTAACTACGACCCATTCCGAACTCCAGCTTCTGGGTTGCCAGGTTGGTCTTGTGGGTCCAAACGGGGTCCAAATGGGGTCTTTCCTTCCTCTCTGGTTCTGATTGGTTCTTTCCTCTCTGGTTCAGTCGTGCTCCGCCCACATCAATCAGCTCGTTGATGACCAGCACGGTGGCGCAGTGATCTCACACCAAAAAGGTCAGGAGTTTGAGTTCTGAGTAGAATGAGGCTTGGAACATTGTTGTTTCTGTGTGTAGTTTGCATGTTCTACACGTGTAAGTGAGGGTTTACTGTGTTCAACAATGTCCAGAATGACTTTCAAAATAAATCAGCCACCAAATCTCCAGCTCTAGCTGGATCGATTTGCTGCCGAGTGTGAAGCGGCCGTGATGTGATTTAGCGCCTCCAAATCAGAGACCATGGCCCTCGCCCGGAAAAACGTGGAATGCCCCCTGCGGGTCAGGGACAGGATCCTGCCCCAAGTGGAGGAGTTTAAGTATCTCGGGGTCTTGTTCATGAGTGGGGGAAGGATGGAGCGGGAGATCAACAGGCGGATCGGTGCGGCATCAGCAATAACTAGGACGCTGCATCGGTCCGTCGTGGTAAAGAGAGAGCTGAGCCGAAAAGCAAAGCTCTCGATTTACAAGTCGATCTACGTTCCTACCCTCACCATGGTAACCAGGATCTACATTCCTACCCTCACCATGGTAACCAGGATCTACGTTCCTACCCTCACCATGGTAACCAGGATCTACATTCCTACCCTCACCATGGTAACCAGGATCTACATTCCTACCCTCACCGTGGTAACCAGGATCTACGTTCCTACCCTCACCGTGGTAACCAGGATCTACGTTCCTACCCTCACCATGGTAACCAGGATCTACGTTCCTACCCTCACCATGGTAACCAGGATGTACGTTACTACCCTCACCATGGTAACCAGGATCTATGTTCTTACCCTCACCATGGTAACCAGAATCTACGTTCCTACCCTCACCATGGTAACCAGGATCTACGTTCCTACCCTCACCATGGTAACCAAGATAAACGTTCCTACTCTCACCATGGTAACCAGGATCTACGTTCGTACCCTCACCATGGTAACCAGGATCTACGTTCCTATCCTCACCATGGTAACCAAGATAAACGTTCCTACCCTCACCATGGTAACCAGGATCTATGTTCCTACCCTCACCATGGTAACCAGGATCTATGTTCCTACCCTCACCATGGTAACCAGGATCTATGTTCCTACCCTCACCATGGTAACCAGGATCTACGTTCCTACCCTCACCATTGTAACTAGGATCTACGTTCGTACCCTCACCATGGTAACCAGGATCTACGTTCCTACCCTCACCATGGTAACCAGGATCTACGTTGCTACCCTCACCATTGTAACTAGGATCTACGTTCGTACCCTCACCATGGTAACCAGGATCTATGTTCATACCCTCACCATCTTAACCAGGATCTATGTTCCTATCCTCACCATGGTAACCAGGATCTACATTCCTACCCTTACCATTTCATTTTTACTTTCGATAAACACACATTTTTTAGTAGAATTTTTATCGTCTCGTTCTCTGAAAAGATATTTCCAGTTTTTTCCTGGAACCAGTGAGCTAATAAAACTGTGTTCCAGTGTGTCGTGGACAAGGGGGTAATTCTACCCTCCATCTACCCTCCTGCCATGAGAATCATCTTTTTAACAAACGAGCTGGTTTTCTAAACTGGGATTTATGTCGTGCCCGTTGGGCCATCCTTCCCTCTGCCAGCTGTTTTCTTTACTGGAGTAAATCTCTATAAATCAATGGGAGATAATCTGCTGAGAAGATTGTGTGCTCACCCCGGCTATGGGGGGACGCTTTCCCCATTGGTTACAGAGCATCCATCATGTGCTCAATGAAACCCCCAACCCTCCCTCCTAGTCCCATCGCACCCCCTCACCCTCATGTCGAATTTCACAGATAAAAAAATAACTTAAAGCCAGAAAATAATAAAATATAAAAATGCAAAGTTTGATCAGCAAAAAAAAAGAAAAAGAATCCAGATAGAAACACATGTTTTTTTTGGTATTTTTTCTCTTCCTTTATCTCCTGTAGTAAAAGTGAGGTTACAAGGAGAAGAGAGAAAGAAGGTGGAAGATTTTAAGTATCTAGGATCAACAGTCCAGAGGAATGGAGAGTGTGGAAAAGAGGTGAAGAAGCGTGTGCAGGCAGGCTCGAACGGGTGGAGGAAAGTATCAGGTGTGATGTGTGATAGAAGAGTTTCAGCTAGAATGAAAGGAAAAGTGTACAAAACCGTGGTGAGAGCGGCCATGCTGATTGGTCTAGAGACAGTTTGGTGAAAGCGGCCATGCTGATTGGTCTAGAGACAGTGTGGTGAGAGCGGCCATGCTGATTGGTCTAGAGACAGTGTGGTGAGAGCGGCCATGCTGATTGGTCTAGAGACAGCGTGGTGAGAGCGGCCATGCTGATTAGTCTAGAGACAGTGTGGTGAGAGCGGCCATGCTGATTGGTCTAGAGACAGTGTGGTGAGAGCGGCCATGCTGATTGGTCTAGAGACAGTGTGGTGAGAGCGGCCATGCTGATTGGTCTAGAGACAGTGTGGTGAGAGCGGCCATGCTGATTGGTCTAGAGACAGTGTGGTGAGAGCGGTCATGCTGATTGGTCTAGAGACAGTGTCACAGAGTAAAAGACAGGAAACAGAGATGTTTGTAGCAGAGATGAAGATGGTGAGGATCTCTCTGGGAGTGACCAGCATGGACAGGATCAGAGGAACAGCACATGTTAGAGGTTTTAAAGTCAGAGAGGTCAGACTGAGATGGTTTGGACATGTGCAGAGGAGAGAGAGAGAGGACATCAGAAGAAGGATGCTGGGTTTGGAACCACCAGGAAAGAGGACTAGAGGAAGACCAAAGAGGAGGTTCATGGATACATTGAAGGAAGACATGAAGATAGTTGGTGTGACTGAAGAGGATACAGGAGAAAGGGTTAGATGGAAGAAACTGACTTGATGTGGCGCCCCCTGAAGAAAAGGTCCCAGGGACGTCTTGGGCCCAGTGGAAGTCGAATCATGTTGTTTCGGTCGAAAGACAGTATTTCTACCACTAGGCCAACGTCCTAGGACCTAGAAACCTGTGCTTTTTAAAGATCAGTGTTACTAGTTTGGAGATTTTTGTTTTCAGGTGGGACGTGTCTAATTAATGGGATAAAAAAATGGTTGCCAGGACGATAAAATGTAAACATAAACATGAGTATCATCGATAAGGTGTATCGTGATACATCGTGATGTATCGGGAAGTCGTCAGGACTAAAAAAAATTTCTCGTTTGAGCCTCACTTTGTTCTATCTTTACAAAAAATATCTGAAAATGAAAGTCTGATGAAAGTTGGTCCAACGTTTTTGGACAAACAGTGGACCAATCGGATGATGACACGTTCCAGACAGTTTCTCAGTAGCTTCGAAAAGTTGGCGCCTCTTAAAAAAATACATATAAACAAAAAAACATATAAATCGTTTGTGCTGTAAAAATGTTCGTTTGTAATGTTTTAGTTTTGTTTTATTTCAAGAAATTCAATTTGGACGTTGACTTCATCCAGACCTTTATTTATTTCCGGGCGTCGCCATCTTTGATGACATCATCATCCAAATCGTGTTTCTTAAAAATAAAATAAACTAAATTAGCTCAAACAAAATTTTACAGCACAAACGATTGACATATTTTTTGTTTATTTTTTTATTTTTTTAAAGGGGCGGGGCTTCACGTAGCTTCTCTCAATCATGTCTGATTTTTAAAGAAGACCAGATTATTACAGAGTTGATGAGAATCTCATCGTTTGAACCTCCTTTTTCTTCAGGATGTCCTTTTGGCCTCGTCGTTTCGAGACCAGCAGCGTCTCTCTTCGCATCGGAAAGCTGATCTGATCTCGGAACCATTCGTCATGTAACTTTAACTCCACACACACGGAGAAGTGAAGTCTCCACAGGGACACGAAGACGGGTGCAAATCATCTTCATACAGGCTGTGGAAGAAGATGGGGTGGCGTGTCTCACCTGCCACTTTACTCTCAGGAGGCAGATCCCGTTCAGCAGGAGCCAGAGGAGGTCAGGAGGGTCTCGGGGCAGGTTTTGGAAGTGTTTCAACAAACAGAAGAAGAGGTGGAACAACAGAAACAAAGAGGGAGGTGTTCCTACTGTGAACCCTAAATGACCCTGATGTGTTGACCCCACTTTAACCAGACCTCCTTCAGACTTTGTCAAAAAAAACAAGTAATAATAATAAAAATTTTCTATCTCCAGTGGAGATCTCAAAGTGCTACAATGACCAAAAAAAAAGGAACAACAAACAGCAAAATTAAATAAAACCACAACAAAAAACACTAAAAACTTTGTTAAAAAGCCTTTAGAAATAAAAATGTCTTCAGTCTTTTTTGTGGAGCCCTCAAGCTCTCGGGAAGAGCGTTCCAGAGCCGTGGAGCAGCTGCCTGGAAGGCCCTGTCCCCCATGGTGGAGAGTTTGGTCCTTGGTTGATGCAGACAGTAGGAGGAGGAGCGCAGGTCTCGGACAGTAGTGTGGAGGGTTAGGAGGAGGAGGAGCGCAGGTCTCGGACAGTGGTGTGGAGGGTTAGGAGGAGGAGGAGTGCAGGTCTCAGACAGTGGTGTGGAGGGTTAGGAGGAGGAGGAGCGCAGGTTTCGGACAGTGGTGTGGAGGGTTAGGAGGAGGAGGAGCGCAGGTTTCGGACAGTGGTGTGGAGGGTTAGGAGGAGGAGTGCAGGTCTCAGACAGTGGTGTGGAGGGTTAGGATGAGCAGGAGGAGTGCAGGTCTCGGACAGTGGTGTGGAGGGTTAGGAGGAGGAGGAGCGTAGGTCTCGGACAGTGGTGTGGAGGGTTAGGAGGAGGAGGAGGAGTGCAGGTCTCGGACAGTGGTGTGGAGGGTTAGGAGGAGGAGGAGCGTAGGTCTCGGACAGTGGTGTGGAGGGTTAGCAGGAGGAGGAGGAGTGCAGGTCTCGGACAGTGGTGTGGAGGGTTAGGAGTTCTTGGAGATAAACAGGTGCAGTGCCGTGTATGCACTGATGGGTGAGGAGGTCTGTATTTAACGGGAAGCCAGTGGAGGGATTTGACGATGGGAGTGATATGGTCATATTTGCGCCTCCTTATCAGGATCCGGGCAGCACAGTTCTGGATGTGCTGGAGCTTTTGTAAGACCCTGCATGGGATCCCTACAAGGAGGGCATTGCAGTAATCCAGCCTGGAGGAAAGACATGGACGTAGCCTGGCTATATTTTTAAGATGGAAGAAGGAAACCTTGCAGAGATGGTGAATGTGGGAGTCAAAGGTGAGGTTAGAATCCATTTTGACTCCAAGGTTTTTACAGAGGATGACAGAGGGATGCTGTGTCCAAAAATGGGGATCCTACTGAGTCAATGAAAAGAGAACGAAGTGGGTCCCTGAACCTGCACCGGTACGTCCAGACTGAACTGGTTCTAGCTCAGTGAAACACAGTCACAGTCTGAACCCAGCTGTCCTTAGACCCTCCTAATGAGGTCCTGTTTCTATTAAATGTAACAGAGTTATCACAGCCTATTTAACCAGAACGTCTTTTTAATCTTTAATGATCAGAACAATAAAAGTTTTTTTTTCCAGATTTTTTTTAAACGTGTTTCTGCGTTTTTTGAACAAATAAGGAAGTTTATTTTTATGCTGATTGAGAGGCAGGGTGGTCTCACAGGAGGGGTTTGAGTCCCGGAGTGGGGGCAAGGCTTGAAACACTGTTCTGTCTGTGTACAGTTTGCATGTTCTCCCTTGTATGTGTTGGTTTTCTCTGGTTTCCTCCAAAAACATCCATGTTAGGTTGATTGGCTGCTAGGAAATTACCCATAGGAATCAGTGTGTGTGTGTGGATGGTTATCAGGGTGTGTGGCTCAGCAACAGACTGGCAACCTGTTCAGGGTGTACCCTTCCTCTCGACTGAAATCATCGGGGATAGGCTCCAGGGACTCTCAACCCCAGTAAGGGATAAATGGTTCAGAAGATAAAATGACTAAAATATGGATGATAATGAAAAAAAAATTCTTTGTAAACAATAAACAAACATTTTTAAAAAATTGAAATATTAATCAAATTCCAGCTTTTTAAATGAATAATTTTGCTTAATTGGTTTTTAAAACCTTGTTTTTAAAGCAAAGTTTCCAAATTTGACTCCATTTTTAAAGTTAATTTTTCATTGATTCTGATCCGGTAGCTCCAAGCAGTTCAAGAGAGAGAGCTCCAGAACAGGTTCAGAACAGCTAATGGGGGTGCAGAAGTGCAGCAGGTTGTTGGAACAGCGGCTTGTTGGAATGGAGCTGGAACAAGCACTGTTGGAACCCATGACAGTTGGCTCTGCCCTGAGCGGAATGTAAGTTATTTATGTTGTATTTTTAAAGCTGAGTCTCAAACCTCCAAGTTCTTTTGTTCTACAAAAACACAAACCGTCCGAAATTTTACCTGCTGCTTTTATTTTGAAGTAAAAAAACAACCTTAAAGTCATAAACAACCCACATCGTTAAAACAAAATGTCATCCCATTCCGGTGGTTTTCTAATGGACTCAAACGTTTCTTGATGTTGGTAAAGTGTGGTTGTCCGTGTTTGTCTGTCTCCATGGGAGACCAGCATCATCAGTCCTGAGCCGTGTTGGTGTAGCAGTTCAGTGAAGGACCACATGGTGAGAGGCTATCAAGAAAAACATGTCTGACAAACACAAGCAACAAGCGGGGACGCTGCTTTTCATCTGCCTCAGCATGGGTGGGCACAGAGATGCCCTTTACTTCTGATCTAGACCTACCAGGACCGACAGGGGCCAGGCAACCAAACTATGGCCCGGGGGTCGTTTTAGAGCTGGTTAAACTTTTTAATCTGCCCCGCCAAACTTCAATAAGTGAATAAAACATTAAAGTTTTATTTCCTGCCGTAGTTTCGACTATGTTTAAGTATGATAAACTGGTACCAGGGGGCGTTCAGATTTGTAAAGCCAATTTCCAGGATCTACGTTCCTACCCTCACCATGGTAACCAGGATCTACGTTCCTACCCTCACCATGGTAACCAGGATCTACGTTCCTACCCTCACCATGGTAACCATGATCTATGTTCCTACCCTCACCATGGTAACCAGGATCTACATTCCTACCCTCACCATGGTAACCATGATCTATGTTCCTACCCTCACCATGGTAACCAGGATCTATGTTCCTACCCTCACCATGGTAACCATGATCTACGTTCCTACCCTCACCATGGTAACCAGGATCTATGTTCCTACCCTCACCATGGTAACCAGGATCTACATTCCTACCCTCACCATGGTAACCAGGATCTACGTTCCTAACCTCACCATGGTAACCAGGATCTATGTTCCTACCCTCAGCACGGTAACCAGGATCTATGTTCCTACCCTCACCATGGTAACCAGGATCGACGTTCCTACCCTCACCATGGTAACCAGGATCTATGTTCCTACCCTCACCATGGTAACCAGGATTTACGTTCCTACCCTCACCATGGTAACCAGGATTTACGTTCCTACCCTCACCGTGGTAACCAGGATCTACGTTCCTACCCTCACCATGGTCACCAGGATCTACGTTCCTACCCTCACCATGGTCACCAGGATCTACGTTCCTACCCTCACCATGGTAACCAGGATCTACATTCCTACCCTCACCATGGTAACCAGAATCTATGTTCCTACCCTCACCATGGTAACCAGAATCTATGTTCCTACCCTCACAATGGTTACCAGGATCTATGTTCCTACCCTCACCATGGTAACCAGGATCTCCATTCCTACCTTTACCCTCAGAACCCTGTTAGTGCTTCCATGACTCTTTCATTACACAGTATCTATAAAGTGATACTAATTTAATTACAAGTTCCTCAGTACCAACATCATGTGTCAGGTCGTCAGCACTACTCCCATGTTCACCGTTGGCGACCCCACCTTGGAGGTGGTGAACAAGTTCATATATCTCGGCTCCACAATTTTCAACAACCTCTCCTTGGACATCAAGCTTAACATCTGGATGGGCAAACCAACAACCGCCACGGCCCGTCTAACAAAGCATGTGTGGGACAAGCCATGCTGACTCTCAACACAAACATGAAGGTTTATGAAGTGTGTGGGCTGAGGATGTTACTTTACGGCTCTGAAACTTGGACACCATTCAGCTACCAAGAGTGGAGACTAAATGGTTTCCACCTGCATAACCTTAGAGGTCTCTTAGGCATCACCTGGCAGGATCAAGTATCCAACATGGAAGACCTGACCCAAACGAGGATGCCTAGTATGTTCACCATCCTCTCACAAAGGGGCCTACGCTGGCTAGGCCATGTATGCTGGATGGACGATGACCATGTTCCTGTGGCGAGCTCCTCATAGAGGATGTCCTCTGACCGCTACAGGTGGTGTGCAACTGTTAAAATCTGTATCAACCAGGCTGAGGAGAACAGAGAGATCAAGCACAAGGCCACAAAGACCTGGAAACAGAACAAAGTCAGTCTGCCACTGCTCCCCCCATGACTCATACCACCTATCAACTTGCAGTAAGTATGGTAGGAGCTGCAGCTCCCACATCGGCTTCTTCAGCCCCAGCACAAACAGATATGTATCCAGACGTAGACTCCAATGTCTCCACAGATAGAAGGATGCCTACAAGTACCAGCTATAAATGAACTGATACATTTGTCCCATGTGTTTCTATCAGGATGAAGAACATCTACTGACTTCTTTAGATATTTAGCTGTGGATGCTCGTCCCGGGGGAGGGATCTCTACTTCATGTGGATTCCCACGAGGTTTCTTATTTTTCCCCACTGATTGGTTTTTAGGAGTTATTTCCTCACCGTGAAGGAGAGTCTAAGGACAGGAATGTGCTGACATAGTCTAGTTATTATACACTCCTCTTTTTTCTTGTTTTTTTCCCTCCTGAATCTTTCAAGTGAACCCATTGAGACAGAAATTCTGTGATTTTTGGGCTATAAAATCAAATTGAATTGCTTTTTAACTGGATTAAAACAAACTGAACAGACACTGAGACTTGAACTGAATAAATAATGACTGGATTAATAAGTAGATTATTTCTAACGTTGGGTCTGTGACTCGTTTCTAACGCTCCTGTGAGGATGGGGGATACAGGGTGGCTGTGAGGGGACCACACAGCTAGAGGACTGGACGTTTTAAAAGGCAGCACTTGTCATTTGGACAGGCTAGTTAATGTGTTGTTTCACACTGTTTAGCCGTGATCGGGTGGAGCCGGGGCAGGACCACCTCTCTGCTGGGGGACAGGTGGGACGGGACCCCCCATACTAAATCATCCCTCCAGTAGGGGAACACTGAACGGGGAATTCTCCGAGTGTGGATGCAGAAACACAAACAGCTTCCATAAACAACACCTTCTGTTTTATCTCTTCGCCACCCACAGCTCAAACCTTCATCCACACCCCGCCCGCCCCCCTCGCTCCCTGTCGCTCGCAGCTAGTCACCCCCCAGCTATCCCAGGGCACGTTTCCAGACCTTAGAAAACCTTCTGGGCAAACAGAGTGAAACTTTAACCTTGTATTAGAGCAGAGATCTCCATGTGGGAGATTTTAGTTTAAGAACTGAAGCATCGATGAGTGAAGCTTTTCAGATTATCTGGGAATTCTTTGTGGATGAGCCGCGGCCCAGTTCTGACTCATCTCCTCATGACGGACCAGAGGACTGGATGAAGTCATCTAATCCT
>CACRXE010000058.1:617500-827500 GCA_902685375.1 Neostethus bicornis | reverse complement strand
TGGATTTTTTTATTTTTTAATGTTAATAAACAAACAAAAACAAACAGTGATGTCACATGATGGCTGGCCGGCCGGCAGGCCAAGTGGACCGTGTTTCACTTTCCAGACTTTGATGCCCAGTGGCTTCATCTGTTGTTTTAATGATAGCCCCTTCACCCCTCACCCCCTCACCCCCTCGCCCATCAGCACCCCCATTCATCAACATCCTGTTAGCCTCACCCCCCTCCCTTCGTCCCCCCTCCTCCTCCTCTGTTGTCTGATTTTCATTGTAACACAACTCGCTTTGTTCTGTCCCGGATCATCGTCACGGCGGTTACCGCGGCAACAGTCACCAGTCGGCCATGATGGAGTTGAGTGTTTGTTATCTCTGGCAGCTCGATGCCAGCGATAGCGGCGTTCCATCATGCCAACATCAAACAGGCTCTTCTTTTGATTTGGAGTCAGTTTCCCTGCTCCTTAAGCAAGGCAATCCATGAGCGTGCGGGCTCATGAGAGCTTGGAGGAAGGCCAGACAGATGTGGGGCATCGGGGTCACCGTCTCATCTATCGTCTGGTGTTGGGTCAAGTCCAGAGCCCCTCCCTCAAATCCCCCCAGATCCCTGTCAGCGTCTGGCTTTGGCAGAACAGCAAACACTGGGTTGGTAATCCATCACCCCCACCAATGAGGAGGGTCTTCATACCGCTGCCAACCAAATGACCAATCTCCATTAGTCTCTGCCATGGTAACCAGTCGTCATCCTTTAAAATAAAAGCACATTTAACATGTTACAAATATTTTACTTTGAAAAGAAAAACTTTTAATGGACGTCAATCTGCGAAAATCTGCCATTTTTTCGGGTTTAAAAAATTTGGGTCTGATTCCGAACCCACACTGAACCGCGCAGATGAAGACATGATGCGGACGGATCCTACAGCTGATAAAATGACATCACAAAGCAGCAAACAGGAAGCACAGTAAGGGCGATCCTTTAAATGCAGGTGTCCAAGTCCAGACACGCCAAGTCTCCCACATTGGGTGGGAGACACCCGCAATTAGGACCTATCTCACGCTCACCCGCCAAGGCTAATAAAACTCCCGCATGATGAACACTCTAGTGCATTCCATGAACTTGATTGGGTTTTAATGAGGCTAAGCACATGGCATCTCCTGCTGCTGCAGCTGTGTATTGTTTTTGGTGAACGTATGAAAGAAGTCGGACATCCGGAAACTTTGGTTGTGTGACAGCTTATGTGCATGAGCCTCAAAACAAAGCGTGACCAATCAGTACAGGAGTGTATTCCTGGTGGTGATTCCTCCTGTAGCTCCTCCTTCTTTTGGTCCCGCCTCCTCACATTACCCTCACCCCCAAATCTCCGCTTTGTTAAGTCAAAAACATGGCATCTCTGCAAGTCCGTTCCTGAAGGTTCTGTATGTGCTCTTACATCTATACATCTGATTCAGGAAGTGAATCATAGTGCCAAATTTGATTGGTTGTTGATTTCACTTCATGTGCATCAGCTGTATTGAACCAGGAACATGGAAAAACTTCAGGACACCGGCCCTCCAGGGCCGGAGTTTGAAACCCCAAACAGAAAAATATCTGTATTAATACATCTGGTCAGGATGCCCCCCGAGCGCCTCGCTGGTGAGGTGTTCTGGGCACATACCATTAGGAGGAGACCAACAGGCAGATCCCGGACCCGCTGGAGAGACTATGTCCAGGTCCACCCAGGTCTCTCCTCTAGGTGGTACAGTCTACCCAGGTCTCTCTATAGGTGGTACAGTCTACCCAGGTCTCTCTATAGGTGGTACAGTCTACCCAGGTCTCTCTATAGGTGGTACAGTCTACCCAGGTCTCTCCTCTAGGTGGTACAGTCTACCCAGGTCTCTCCTCTAGGTGGTACAGTCTACCCAGGTCTCTCCTCTAGATGGTACAGTCTACCCAGGTCTCTCTATAGGTGGTACAGTCTACCCAGGTCTCTCTATAGGTGGTACAGTCTACCCAGGTCTCTCTATAGGTGGTACAGTCTACCCAGGTCTCTCTATAGGTGGTACAGTCTACCCAGGTCTCTCTATAGGTGGTACAGTCTACCCAGGTCTCTCTATAGGTGGTACAGTCTACCCAGGTCTCTCTATAGGTGGTACAGTCTACCCAGGTCTCTCTATAGGTGGTACAGTCTACCCAGGTCTCTCTATAGGTGGTACAGTCTACCCAGGTCTCTCCTCTAGGTGGTACAGTCTACCCAGGTCTCTCCTCTAGGTGGTACAGTCTACCCAGGTCTCTCCTCTAGATGGTACAGTCTACCCAGGTCTCTCTATAGGTGGTACAGTCTACCCAGGTCTCTCTATAGGTGGTACAGTCTACCCAGGTCTCTCCTCTAGGTGGTACAGTCTACCCAGGTCTCTCCTCTAGATGGTACAGTCTACCCAGGTCTCTCCTCTAGGTGGTACAGTCTACCCAGGTCTCTCCTCTAGGTGGTACAGTCTGGAGGCTGGATGTGGATCGGTCTACCGGTGGAGGGCAGCATTGCGCACTTGATCGTATAGCCTGCCGGAAACGATTTGAAGAAGAAGAAGAAGAAGTCTACCCAGGTCTCTCCTCTAGATGGTACAGTCTACCCAGGTCTCTCTTCTAGATGGTACAGTCTACCCAGGTCTCTCTATAGGTGGTACAGTCTACCCAGGTCTCTCTATAGGTGGTACAGTCTACCCAGGTGTCTCCTCTAGGTGGTACAGTCTACCCAGGTCTCTCTATAGGTGGTACAGTCTACCCAGGTCTCTCCTCTAGGTGGTACAGTCTACCCAGGTCTCTCCTCTAGATGGTACAGTCTACCCAGGTCTCTCTATAGGTGGTACAGTCTACCCAGGTCTCTCCTCTGGGTGACGTCCACCACCGCTCATGAGAACGATGAGATCATGTCCTCATATGATTCATCGATTCAGATTGGGGGTGGTCAGGAACCAGGCCCCCATCACCCTCATTGTTTGGTTACATTTAGGTGCAGATGGTTCACCCCATGTGTTCTCTGGACCTCTCTTCTGATTGGTCCAGAGATTAATCTCTGGACCAATCAGAGACCAATCTCTGCAGCAAACAGGAAGTTAGCCGCTCTTCTTTCCCCTTTTCATCTTCCTCCCCGTCATCATCCTCCCCATCTCCAGGTGGTGCATCTTCATCGTATTCTTCCCCATCATTGGTTTAGAGACTGTTCTCTGGACCAATCAGAAGAGTTTCAGGGTTTTCATGCGTTGCTGCTTCTTTTAATATCTTCTTCTGGTGATGTTAATCAAGCTGCAGGGGGGTGCAGGGCCTCACAGTGAGAGGATTGGGGGGTTGTGTCATGGTGTGGGGTGAGACTTGACTCACTGTTCTTTCTGTGTGGAGTTTGCATGTTCTCTGTGTGGGTTTCCTCCAAAAACATAAATGTTAGGTTGCTTGGCTGATATGAAATTGCTTCCAGGAAGGTGTAGGTGACGCAGTGACCGACTGGCGACTTGTTCGGGGTGTATCCTGCCTTCCCCGTTCAGGATGAGCGGCTCAGATGAATGAACGATGCTGTACCCCAGAACAGGTTAAAATATCTTCAGGTCCCAGGGGCGTTGGCCTCATGGTAGAGATACCGTCTTTCGACCGGGAGAACCTGGTTCGACTCCCACTGGGCCCAAGACGTCCCTGGGACTACGGGAGAAAAGTGGGTAGCACAGTGGCCTCACAGCTAGAAGGTCATGGCTTCCAGTCCCGGGTGGGGACGAGGATTGGAACACTGTCCTTTCTGTGTGGAGTTTGCATGTTCTCCCCGTGTTTGCATGCGTTTCCTCCGGGTACTCCGGTTTCCTCCCACCCTCCAAAAACATGCATGCTAGGTTGATTGGCCGGTGCCAAATTGCCCCTGGGAATGAGTGTGTGTGTGGATGGTTATATGTGTGTGGGCCCTGTGACAGGCTGGCGATCTTTTCGGGGTGTACCCTGCCCTTCGCCTTGATTCAGTGGGATAGGCTCCAGCACCCCGTAAGGGATAAGAAGGTGACTAATTACCTTCATGTGTTGCCATGTCGACTAAAATCAGCAGTTTTTCAGACTCTGTTCTAATAAAATGAAACTTGATTAAACAATCATTTTTTCCCTCTGGATTTTATAGAAACTGTTGAACAAAGTAAAGATCTGCAAGCAGCACGAGATGGGACAGGCTGCATTGGGGGCGCTGTCGGTGTTTATTCTGAAACAACAGCTGGCAAACATCTGCCATAAACACTCCTCCATTATTCCTTCCGTCCACAGCCGCTCAGTCACTAGCCGTCCATTTGCAGGCGGGTTTTTTTTTTCCTTCAGGACTCGGCGGCACACAGCTTGCCTCTTTCCTTCACTAGCTGATGCAGTTCAGCCGCTCGGCCTTTGAACAGAATCCCCGCGCCGTCCACCAGAGAGGACCTTTGAAACCCAAACCGGCCGCTCGAGTGAGAGGAGCCGTCTGTTAGCTGTTTCCCCGTGCGTTCGACCACCGTAGAGTTCGAACTGGGACGCTTCCTGCTTGTTTGTTTAAGACTTTAGCCGCGTCTGGCACGCTTCCAGACAGAAAAGCTCCCAGAATCCCTCGGACCAGAACTTCAACCTTGGCTTTTATTATCAGTTTGGTGATGAACTGTTTTTTTTTTTTTTCGGTGAAGCACTAATTGGCTCCTCTCTGTCTGGTCCTCCAGCTGTTTCCAGTCTCACAGGAGTTCGGGAATCCAAACCAAAATGAGATCGTTGGATTCTGAGCTGAAAACTTTTTTTTTTTTTTTCTGGACGAGGTTTTCGGTTTCAGATAATAAGCGAAAGCTTTTAAATCAGTTTTCATCACTTTAGTTTTCTTTTAATTTATAACGACTCAGATGAATTTTAATCGGGTTTAATTGAACGTGTAGAAAGATTAAAGAAAGATGGCCGACACGTTGGGGGGCGGGGGGGTAAACGCATGACCTTTAACGCCAAAACCACCCAAATTTAAATCTCTTTAAAACAACATTAAAAATAATAAAGATTTAATTTTTCTGTTTTTGCAACAAAATAAAAATAAAATTAATACATTTTTAATTTTTTTAAATATTTTTCAAAAAACAACAAATTTATTTAAATTTTTTTACCAGAAAATTTTAATTTAATCCTTGTTTTAATTTATTGATTTTTTTTTTCACAGAAAATTTGATGTGAATTTAAATTAAAAATTATTTTATATAAAATGTAAATAAATTATTTTTGTTTGTAGAAAAAAATATTGTTTTTCTTGTTTTTTGTTTTAAAAGAAAATAAATTTAAAGCCAATTTATTTAAAAATTTCTTCACATATTTAATTTTTTTATTTTTGTTTGATAAAAACTACATTTTTAAATATTTTAGTAAAATGTTTAGATTTTTTTTTTATATTTGTTTTTACATCAAAATAATAATTTATTTATTTTTTAATAAGATTTTATTTTTTACAAAAAAAAAAAGAAAAATATGTTTAATCTTCATTAAATTTTCTGGTTTTGATGCAAAAAATCTGACTTTTCAAAATAAATTTTATTTGCTTTTTAAAAATTAATTTGTCATGTTTTACTTTTTTTCACATAAAATGATTTTAAAAAAATTAACTTGATGCTAAATTAATTTTTGATATTTTTGGTTTTATTTTTCTTTGTATTTTAATCAATAAAATTATTTTGTTTTTCTGTCTTTATTTTTCAGATAAAGAGGTTTTTATGGAATAATTCTTTTATTTTATTTTGAAAAACTTGTTTTGAATATTCATGGTTTTTTTTTTTAAATGAAAAACTGATCCTATTACGTTAAAAAAAAAAAAAAAAAAAAAAAACCAAACAAAATGAGTTTTGAAGATTTTAATCCAAGAATCAATCAGATTTTTTTTCATCAATAACTTTAATCTGAAATAAAGTTGGTTAAAAAAAAAAAAGAGTTAAAATCTGTAATAAAATGAAAAAAAAAAATCCAGAAAAAAGTTTAAAAAATCTACAAAAATTTAAACAACATTCAGAATTCAGTTAAAAATAGTTGAAATTCAAGATAAATTTAGTAAAATCCTGATTAAATGGAATAAAATTAAAAATAAATTGAAAAAAAAATTTGATTTTTAAAAAAAAAAAAAATCCTTAAGAAATTTAATTAAATTTGGAATAAAGTGTTAAAATCTCAGAAAAATTGAGTAAAATTCAGGAAAAACTCAATAAAATCAATAATAATCTGAAAAAAACTGAATTTTCAACAAGAATAATTTCTTTCATTAAGTTTTTTTTTTTTTTTTTAGAAATCAAATAAAACTTTAACTAAAATCTAAATGATTAGATTTTTTCTTGATTTAAAAGAGTTTTTTTTTTAAGGGTTAAAAGAACTCGTTTCGTTTCTCAGCAGCTGGTTTTTAGATTTTCTCTTTGGGATAAAAACCACCTGCTGGATTCTGGTCATCATGTGGGATTAAAACCCGCAGCCATGAGTTCCAACTTTATTGAGATATGATGTGCTGAGAGAGGAGGGGGTGTGAGGAGGTGACCCCGCGGGGCGTAAAGGTGCTGGGCTCAGGTTAAGCGTTGTCATCAAGACCCTGACCACAGTACTTAACCTCTGATTGGCTAATTCATATCCCAGGTGTGTGTCGGTCATGGTGCTCAGCGTTTCCTCTCACGGTGAGAGAGGGGGCTTCATGTTAATTATCAGCTCTCTCTCTGACCCCCCATGTCAACGCCGGCTCTAACAGGGTGCACCCCACCTCCTCATGGGAGAGAAGAGGACTCAAAAAAACAGCTGATTTACACCAAAAACAGAGAATGTTCCATTCTGCAGGCGTAAGGAGGGGTACACCCTGCACCCATTCCAACTGGATTTTATTCACTTTATTCAACATTTTATTCATTTTTATTAAGATTTTACTATGTTTTTTTTTTTTTCAAAATTTTTAATACTTTTTTAAAAAAACAATTATTTTTTCATTTATTTTACAATGTTCCGTTCCGGGGGCTTGTTCCGGGGTCGGGTCGCGGTGGCAACAGCCTCAAACGGGCCACCCAGGCCTCTCTCACCCCGGCTGCATCCTCCAGCTCACCTGGAAAGATCCCAAGTCGTTCCCCGGCCAGATGTGAGACATAGTCTCTCCAGCGGGTCTGGGGTCTGCCCTTGGTCTCCTCCCGGTAGGACGAGCCTGAAACACCCCGCCCGCGAGGCGCTCAGGGGGCATCCTGACCAGATGCCCGAACCACCCCACCTGGCTCCTTTCGAGCTGGAGGAGGAGCGGCTCGACACCGAGCTCCTCCCGGATGGCAGAGCTCCTCACCCGATCTCTGAGTGAGAACCCAGCCACCCTGCGGAAGAAGCTCATTTCGGCCGCTTGTACCCGCAATCTCATTCTTTCGGTCACCACCCACAGCTGGTTACCATAGGTGAGGGTAGGAACGTAGATCCTGGTTACCATGGTGAGGATAGGAACGTAGATCCTGGTTACCATGGTGAGGGTAGGAACGTAGATCCTGGTTACCGTGGTGAGGGTAGGAACGTAGATCCTGGTTACCATGGTGAGGATAGGAACGTAGATCCTGGTTACCATGGTGAGGATAGGAACGTAGATCCTGGTTACCATGGTGAGGGTAGGAACGTAGATCCTGGTTACCGTGGTGAGGGTACGAACGTAGATCCTGGTTACTGTGGTGAGGGTAGGAACGTAGATCCTGGTTACCATGGTGAGGATAGGAACGTAGATCCTGGTTACCATGGTGAGGATAGGAACGTAGATCCTGGTTACCATGGTGAGGGTAGGAACGTAGATCCTGGTTACCGTGGTGAGGGTACGAACGTAGATCCTGGTTACCGTGGTGAGGGTAGGAACGTAGATCCTGGTTACCATGGTGAGGGTAGGAACGTAGATCCTGGTTACCATGGTGAGGGTAGGAACGTAGATCCTGGTTACCATGGTGAGGGTAGGAACGTAGATCGATTTGTAAATCGAGAGCTTTGCTTTTCGGCTCAGCTCTCTCTTTACCACGACGGACCGATGCAGCGTCCTAGTTATTGCTGATGCCGCACCGATCCGCCTGTCGATCTCCCGCTCCATCCTTCCCCCACTCGTGAACAAGACCCCGAGATACTTAAACTCCCCCACTTGGGGCAGGACCCTGTCGCTGACCCGCAGGGGGCATTCTACCCTTTTCCAATGTTGTGCTTCTATTTTTTCAAATTTTCGTTTTATTTTGAAATTAAAATCCTGCTTAGATACATTCTCTTCTGGTTATCCGGGGCCGGGTTACAGGGCGACAGACCGAGACGGGAACCCAGGCTTCTCTCACCCTGGCTGCATCCTCCAGCTCACCCAAGAGGATCCACCCTCGAGCCGCCACCCGATCGTGGTGGAGGGGTATGTCTGCCCTAATGATCTGAGGGGCATTAAGCCCTACGTTCTCAGGGCTTAATGCCCCTAGTGGGATCACCCCAGGTAAACAGGTCCCAGGTGAGGGGCCGGACAAAAATCCATAAGACAAAAACAACTGTAGCCAAGTTTCTCTTGCCCGGATGTGGAACACCCAGGCCCCCAAAGAGTCCCGAGGGTAGGGCACAAGAGCAAGCGTCTGGTGGCTGGGCTCGGCCAAAGCTACAGACCTGGTTCTCCCTTCCAGTGGACTCACGAGGATAAATTCTGGTGTCCAGCAGCAACAGAAATCCCACAAACTGTACAAACAAATAAATAAAAACAACACACACAAAATAAACTAGGACTCAGTTCCTTCCAGAAACATCTGCCTGAGGGCTGAAGGGGTGAACGACCTCCTAAAGCGCTAAGTCCTGCAGCTCAGTGAGAGGAACCTCTTACTCTGGGTCGTCTTTTAAGTCGTGATAACATCATGAAGAGGGTGACGGGGGTTATTCAGGATACCCTGCATTAGAGCCCTCATCCTCCCCTCTAAAACAGCTCACGTAGAGTCCACATCTCTCCCCACAGATACACACTTTCTTATCAGTCTGTCCAGCCTGTTGCTGTCCCTGCCTCCCCAGCAGACGACCGCAACGACAGACTGATAAAAGATGTTCAACATGTTTCCACACACGAAAAACAGCCTGCTCTGTCCTTTCTTATGCAGGGCTTGAGCCGGCTCAGACCTCCAGTTTGCAGTCAAGATGCACACCCAGGTATTTGTAGGTGTTAACAACCTCGATGCTCTCTCCGTCGATCAGAACAGGTTGAGGAAGGGGCTTCCTGCTCCTTGGTCTTCAGAACCAGACCATTGTCTCTGCTCCAGATGGTCCCGTACTCTCTCGTCCTTCTCCCTCAAACATCCAACCATCACCGTGTCGTCTGAAGGGTCAGGTAAGGTCGGTGTATGAACAGATGGGTGGTAAGGGTAGGAACGTAGATCCTGGTTACCATGGTGAGAGTAGGAACGTAGATCCTGGTTACCATGGTGAGGGTAGGAACGTAGATCCTGGTTACCATGGTAAGGGTAGGAACGTAGATCCTGGTTACCATGGTGAGAGTAGGAACGTAGATCCTGGTTACCATGGTGAGGGTAGGAACGTAGATCCTGGTTACCATGGTGAGGGTAGGAACGTAGATCCTGGTTACCATGGTGAGAGTAGGAACGTAGATCCTGGTTACCATGGTGAGAGTAGGAACGTAGATCCTGGTTACCACGGTGAGGGTAGGAACGTAGATCCTGGTTACCATGGTGAGGGTAGGAACGTAGATCCTGGTTACCATGGTAAGGGTAGGAACGTAGATCCTGGTTACCATGGTGAGAGTAGGAACGTAGATCCTGGTTACCATGGTGAGGGTAGGAACGTAGATCCTGGTTACCATGGTGAGAGTAGGAACGTAGATCCTGGTTACCATGGTGAGGGTAGGAACGTAGATCCTGGTTACCATGGTGAGAGTAGGAACGTAGATCCTGGTTACCATGGTGAGGGTAGGAACGTAGATCCTGGTTACCATGGTGAGAGTAGGAACGTAGATCCTGGTTACCATAGTGAGGGTAGGAACGTAGATCCTGGTTACCATGGTGAGGGTAGGAACGTAGATCCTGGTTACCATGGTGAGAGTAGGAACGTAGATCCTGGTTACCATAGTGAGGGTAGGAACGTAGATCCTGGTTACCATGGTGAGGATAGGAATGTAGATCCTGGTTACCATGGTGAGATGGGTGGTACAGATGGGTGGTAACTGACGGTGAGGACCATTCTTGGTCAGACCCTACACTTTATAGATTAAATTTTCAAAGTTTTTTTTCTCCAAAATTTGATCTGTTTTAAATTAAATAAACAGTTTCAACCAGTTTTAAATGGAATTAATAGAGAAATTAAAAGTAATAAAAAGCTGTGGAGAAAAAACTGTGAAACAACAACATGATGGGTCACAGTTTTAAAACCAGAGGATCCATATGGGTCGTTTAAGTTCCTCCTCTCACCGTGACCCCGCTCTGTGTGTGCAGTCCCCCCCCCGCCCTATCACAGGGTGGATACATGCATAAAGACAGACATGTACCTGAATGTATTTGTGTATTGTAGCTTGTTCCTGCCGACAGATTTACGCCTCCATCCTGACTCCTCCCCCTTCCCCAGCGGGCCGGATAGAGGAGGTAAAGTTTCTTCTTGACAGCTGAAGCATCAGCCCTTTGACACTGACAGGGATTTATGATCGGCTCGGTAACCCCGGGAAACAATCCTGGATGGTGGGACTGGATTCAGCTCCTCTCTGAGTGTGTGTTATCAGAACTTTATACACAACTACAGGAGTTATTTACCGGACAGAGAGGGTTTATTTATCATGGAGAAGCACGTTCCTGTTTCCTGTTTGTAAAATCATAAACATAAACAATCTTTATGTCTGTGGAGAAATTCAAGCAAACTCAATATAATGTGTACGTTTTGGTTAGCCTGGTGTAGTGGTTAACACAGAGGCCTCACAGCAACAGGTCAGGGTTTGAATCCCAGGTGGAACGAGGCTTGGAACACTAGCCTTTCTGTGTAGGGTTTGCTCGTTCTCCCTGTCTATGTGTGGGGTTTTCTAGTTTCCTCCCACTTTCCAAAAAACGTTAGGTTATTTGGCCGCTATGAAATTGTCCCTTGGAGTGGGTGTGTGTGGATGGGTGTGTGTGTGACCCCAATTCAGGCTAGCGACCTGTTCGGAGTGTATCCTGCCCCGAACAGAATGAATTAAAATCAAACAAAGTGACTGTTTTATTTGACTGATTATCTTAGATTCAATCAGTTGATCTTTTTAATCAGACTAAAGCCCTCCACCTACCACACAGTGGGTTAGTTCTAGAGGAGGTTAAAGTAGGAATAAATAGATGGCCTTTAAAGTTTGTACCCTCAGCCTTCGTGAGATGAGAGTGGGAATCAGTTCCTCCAAATCCGAGACCATAGTCCTAACCCGGAAATTGGTGGAGTGTCTTCTGCAGGTCAGGGACAGGGATCTACGTTCCTACTCTCACCATGGTAACCAGGATCTACGTTCCTACTCTCACCATGGTAACCAGGATCTACGTTCCTACCCTCACCACGGTAACCAGGATCTATGTTTATACCCTCACCATGGTAACCAGGATCTACATTCCTATCCTCACCATGCTAACCAGGATCTACGTTCCTACTCTCACCATGGTAACCAGGATCTACGTTCCTACCCTCACCACGGTAACCAGGATCTATGTTTATACCTTCACCATGGTAACCAGGATCTACATTCCTATCCTCACCATGGTAACCAGGATCTACGTTCCTACCCTCACCATGGTAACCAGGATCTATGTTTATACCTTCACCATGGTAACCAGGATCTACATTCCTATCCTCACCATGGTAACTATGATCTACGTTCCTACCCTCACCATGGTAACCAGGATCTACGTTCCTACCCTCACCATGGTAACTACGATCTACGTTCCTACCCTCACCATGGTAACCAGGATCTACGTTCCTACCCTCACCATGGTAACCAGGATCTACGTTCCTACCCTCACCATGGTAACCAGGATCTACGTTCCTACCCTCACCATGGTAACCAGGATCTACGCTCCTACCCTCACCATGGTAACCGGGTTCTACGTTCCTACCCTCACCATGGTAACCAGCTGTCCCGAACAAGGTGGAGGCCTAAAAACTTTAATTAGTTTAGTTCTAATAATAGTTAGATGTTATTTAATATATTTTAAAACCATCTTATCTTGTTGTGTTTTTTTAGCAGCACGTTTTAATAAACTCCTACCATTTTAAACCTTCAGATTGTTTCTTGTAGCTCAGGTTCTTTACGTATCAGGAGTGTGTGAAGCAGGACGGTTTAATGCTGTCACACAAGGTCACGCTACAGGACTAAAATAAGAATCCCTCACATTCCGATCGGAGAAGTTTCCAATCGGCTTGCTGAAAAAATGCAGATGGTTGTAAATAACTCCACCGGCTTTTAAACCTTTTTTTTTTTATCTGCACAGAACGAAGCGTCGTCCTATTTATACCGTCTCAGATTGACTCTGCAGATTCCTGAGTGTTCACGGAAGTCAAACAGATCACGTTTTTTATGTTTTAGTATCACATTTTTTAAAAGTATCACTTAATATTAAGTGATTTTAATCATCTGGTTACTTAATATTACACACTTAAGTATCAGGCTCAGTGGTTAGTGCGTTCGCCCGTGGACCGGAAGTTCACGGGTTTGCATACCACTGTCTTCTCTAGGGTCCTTGGAGAAGACACCTAACCCCCCGTTTCTCCCACCATTGGCACCGTCGTGGCAGCCTGCTGTGGTGTAGGAGTGCAGCACACAAATTCCCGGTGAGGGATGAATAGGGTAAAATATTGTTTTCCGTTCCGTCATCTTCCGCTTGTTCCGGGGTCGGGTCGCGGGGGCAACAGCCTCAAGCAGGAAGCCCAGGCTTCTCTCTCTCCGGCTGCATCCTCCAGCTCACCTGGAAGGATCCCGAGTCGTTCCCCAGCCAGCTGTGAGACATAGTCTCTCCAGCGGGTCTGGGGTCTGCCCCTTGGTCTCCTCCCGGATGGTAGAGCTCCTCACCCGATCTCTGAGTGAGAGCCCAGCCACCCTGCGGAGGAAGCTCATTTCGGCCGCTTGTACCTGCGATCTCATTCTTTCAGTCACCACCCACAGCTGGTTACCATCGTGAGGGTAGGAACGTAAATCCTAGTTACCATGGTGAGGGTAGGAACATAGATCCTGGTTACCATGGTGAGGGTAGGAACGTAGATCCTGGTTACCATGGTGAGGGTAGGAACGTAGATCCTGGTTACCATGGTGAGGGTAGGAACATAGATCCTGGTTACCATGGTGAGGGTAGGAATGTAGATTCTGGTTACCAGGGTGAGGGTAGGAACCTAGATCCTGGTTACCATGGTGAGGGTAGGAACGTAGATCCCGGTTACCATGGTGAGGGTAGGAACGTAGATCCTGGTTACCATGGTGAGGGTAGGAACATAGATCCTGGTTACCATGGTGAGGGTAGGAATGTAGATTCTGGTTACCATGGTGAGGGTAGGAACATAGATCCTGGTTACCATGGTGAGGGTAGGAACGTAGATCCTGGTTACCATGGTGAGGGTAGGAACCTAGATCCTGGTTACCATGGTGAGGGTAGGAACATAGATCCCGGTTACCATGGTGAGGGTAGGAACGTAGATCCTGGTTACCATGGTGAGGGTAGGAACGTAGATCCTGGTTACCATGGTGAGGGTAGGAATGTAGATCCTGGTTACCATGGTCAGGGTAGGAATGTAGATCCTGGTTACCATGGTGAGGGTAGGAACCTAGATCCTAGTTACCATGGTGAGGGTAGGAACGTAGATGCTGGTTACCATGGTGAGGATAGGAACGTAGATCGACTTGTATATCAAGAGCTTTGCTTTTCGGCTCAGCTCTCTCTTTACCACGACGGACCGATGCAGCGTCCTAGTTAGTGCTGATGCCGCACCGATCCGCCTGTCGATCTCCTGCTCCATCGTGAAAAAGACCCCAAGATACTTAAACTCCTCCACTTTTTTATTTTTTATTTATTAATAATGTAAAAACGTGATTTGACGTCACTTTTCGTCCCATTAAACGTGACTTTATGTGAGACTTTTGAAGGACATCTTTTAAAACATCTGACTTTTAGATGGATGTTTACTGTTGTATTTATTCACGTGTAACTAATTCGAGGGGTGCACATAACTAACTTTATTAAAATCAAACATAACGAGCCAAAGGATCAGTTATCTTTTAATTACATAATTAGAGCAAGAATCAAAACAAAAACACAATTTTTTATTGTAAAAACTATCATTAAAAACATTGTAAAAAGGTGAGATAAAAAAAAAACAGGTATGAATGTTGTATCTTGGGACCGGTGGGGGGAGGGGCTTTCTGGTGTGTGTAGATAACTGTAGAGGTTGGTGGTGATGGGTGAAGTAGGACCCAAATGCAGTGCCGGTTTTAAGCATTTCATTGGAGGAAGTGAAGAACCAATCAGAACTGAGTACGATGAATGACCAGAAAGAGACCCCGGCTGGACGTTGAGGGGACCAGAGGGATGGAGCTCGACCGGGTGATGAAGGGGGACGAGGTGTAGAAGCTCAGTAGGATGATTGAGAACCAGAAAGACGAAGCCCAGCACGAAGGCAGGGTGCACCAGGAGCCAGGGGTAAGAGCTCAGCAGGAAGGCAGTATGAGACAGTAAACATCGGGCTACCATTGGCAGGATAACAGAACCAGAATCCACCACATGGTGCTCAGACATCGTATCTACTACCACAGATAGGGCTACCGATCCAAGATGGCAGCTGTACCAGCCAATGAGGGGTCTACTCTTTACGTCCATGTGGCCACACCCAAGTCAGCCATTGTTTCTCCTTATATGGTCATTTCCTCTGAAAATATGCGACGTAACCGAGTTGGAAAAAAAGTCACAGATAGATCGAAACCAAAACGAGGCGTCTTTACTGTTTTTTTGAGGATTATATTCAGATTTTTTTCATAGACCCACTAAAAGGAATCCAACAGATAGAACGCCACGTTTATCGGGACACGTTCACTTTGAGTGTTGGTAACTAATGATTTATGTGGAGGAATAAACCGGGTTCACTCCACCATGTTTTGGTTTCTCCAGGATTCTTCATCTCATGAATAAAAAGTCCGGTGAGCAGACATTGGTCAGAAAGGCCATCAGGTTTCTTCTGATTGGCTGCAGGAAAGTTGACAGTTATTACGAAAGGGTCGCCAACTCTTAGCGGCCCCTGGCAAGCTGCCCGGTCTGCTGGTTTGGATAATGTGAGCTGGGATCAGTCAGTGAACCGCAGGCAGCATGGGGTCTTGGGCATCATGCTGGTTCTAAACCACAGAATGGCTGGAGATCATAAACTTCTCAGTAAGCCGGAGTTAAACTTGGAGAAGTTATCTACTCATCTAGAAAGGAAACGTCCCCCCGACCACAGGATGTGACACTGAGAACCTCTGAGTGGGATAATGATAATGAGTTTGACTCTCTTTTCCATCCTTGGTTGGGTTGGGTTATTGTCATGATGCCCCTCATCTGGATCACTCCTTCCCTCCTGTTCTGCCCTCAGTCCTAATTTGGCACATCTAGTCCTAATCTACAGATGTGTCTTATTTTCCTTTGGACTACTTAAACCCATCTCCGTGAAGCTCCACCCCTCTTAAAAAAAAAAAAAAAAAAAAAAAAAAGTGTCAATCGTTTGTGCTATTTTAGTTTATTTTAAGAAATACGATTTTGCTGATGACGTCATCAAAGATGGCGACGCTCGGAAATAAACAAAGGTCTTGATGACGTCATCGTCTAAATTTATTTATTAAAATAAAACAAAACTAAAACAGCACAAACGATTGACATATATTTTGTTTATTTTTGTTTATATTTTTTTAAAGGGGGCGGGGCTTCACGGAGCTTTTAAACCCTGGTGTCGGTCTCTTCCCTGCTGGAGCATTCCTCTGCTTCTCCTTCATTCCACTTGTCTCCAGGTGCACCTTCACAACATCTGACTGGAGGAGTGTTTGTAAAGCTACACAGTCTAGTGTGCTTATGTTTATGGTTGCTCAGGTTAGAAACACAGGAGTGGGGGAGGGGTGCGAAGTATCTCGATTGTATTTAAAGGGAGCAGCACAAAACAAGACGTGGTTTTTCTGTACATGGTTTCAGAAAGTAAAAAGATCAGATAAATTTGAGAAATTAAGACCAAAAGACATGATTTTACTGTAATAATAATAACACATTTTTATAGGTTTTAAAATGATATTTTTTCTTATATCTTCGGGAAATCTGCCATCAAACTGTTTTTTCCTGGTCATTCAGTCACTGTGAGCTGATAAAAACAGCTTTTACACCAACAAAAAAACAAAACAAACAAAACAATGATCCTCTCATACAGTTACTACAGACGCTGTTTACAAGCTTTAGACGTTCTGTTGTCGGATGTTCAATCAGGACATGAAGACATAATCGCGGGTCTGACAGACCTGGTGACACAAACTCAGAGTCTGTTTGGTTGTAAGAAAAGTAGAACAGATTTTGAAGGTCTCCAGGCAGATGTTTTCTATCTTTGATCTTTCGACCGGGAGAATCAGGTTCGAATCCTCCTGGGCCGAAGCTCTCCCTGAGACTACGGGACGGAAAACTGGAAGGACAACTAAAAAAAAAAGATAATAAAAAAAGAGTGCGACATGGTGGCCAGCAACAAAGTTGGGGTTCGAGTGCTGGGTAGGATGAAGCTTGGAACACTGGCCTTTCTGTGTGAAGTTTACATGTTCTGCCCATGTGGGTTTTCTCCGGGTACTCTGGTTTCCTCACATCCTCGAAAAACATACATGTTAGGTTTTTTAAAAAAAAAAAATTTCATTCTTCCCTCGCCGGGAAATTTGTGTGCTGCATTACACCGCAGCAGGCTGCCACCTATGATGGTGCCGATGGTGGGAGAAACAGGGATTAAGTGACTTCTCGAAGGACTTTAGACATGAACACAGTGGGAATAAACCCACAAAATTCTGGTTAACTTCTGATCCGCATGCGAACGCTGTAACCACTGTGCCACCATCTTCCCTAGAGTTGATTGGCTGCTATGAAATTGACCCTAGGAATGAGTGTGTGTGTGTGTGTGTGTGTGTGTGTGTGTCCTGACGACGGACAGTATCGTTCCATTTATAGAAGAGCATAAAGTACCTGCTGTTTGTTTTTGATCAATATTCATAAACCATAGTCAATGGAATCAGACGCCTTTTTGTTGGTTATTTAATGGGTTACCTCGGTGAGGGTAGGAACGTAGATCCTGGTTACCATGGTGAGGGTAGGAACGTAGATCCTGGTTACCATGGTGAGGGTAGGAACGTAGATCCTCGTTACCATGGTAAGGGTATGAACATAGATCCTGGTTACCACGGTGAGGGTAGGAACGTAGATTCTGGTTACCATGGTGAGGGTGGGAACGTAGATCCTTGTTACCATGGTGAGGGTGGGAACGTAGATCCTTGTTACCATGGTGAGGGTAGGAACGTAGATCCTGGTTACCACGGTGAGGGTAGGAACGTAGATTCTGGTTACCATGGTGAGGGTGGGAATGTAGATCCTGGTTACCATGGTGAGGGTAGGAACGTAGATCCTGGTTACCATGGTGAGGGTAGGAACGTAGATCCTCGTTACCATGGTGAGGGTATGAACATAGATTCTGGTTACCATGGTGAGGGTAGGAACGTAGATCCTGGTTACCATGGTGAGGGTAGGAACGTAGTAGATCCTGGTTACCGTGGTGAGGGTAGGAACGTAGATTGACTTGTAAATCGAGAGCTTTGCTTTTCAGCTCAGCTCTCTCTTTGCCACGACGGACCGATGCAGCGTCCTAATTATTGCCAACGCCGCACCAATCCACCTGTCTCTTCGTCTCTATGTCTAGAAACAAAAACATTCCCAATAAAGTGACTGAAAATTCCGTTCGTTTACGTTTGAAAGTTGTTGATTGGATCTCTGATCCAGAGAGCCGTTCCCTCGGAGCGTCGGGAAGCAGTTTTAAAACTGCTTTTGTCTGCAGAGAAAACCACAGAGTGGCCACCGTCTCCAAATGTGTTTAATGAAAGCACCTGTTATGAAACATGAGCTTACGAAGGCCTTAAAACGTGTTGATTCTCCACACAAAGTCAGGACGTCAGCGAGGAGCCACTGAAAAAAAAAAAAGATGTTTGTAGCAGAGTGTGCCAGCCAGTGTTGGATAGAGTTACACATTCTATATATAAGCCTGTTGACTGTGTCCCTGCTGCTCTATTTAAATGTCAGAGTTCCTCTGTCAAAACACAGAGCCGGACTTAACAATATGATGGACCTTTTTGAGACCAACACTTATCTGTTTAGTGACCTGCGTTACCTGGACGAAGCGGATCATGGAGCTCTGCAGCACCTGGACATGCCGGGGGTCTCTCCGCTTTACAACGGCAATGACAGCTCCTTGTCTCCCTCTCAGGATAATGTTCCGTCTGAGACCGGGGGGGAAAGCAGCGGAGAGGAGCATGTGCTCGCCCCTCCGGGTCTCCAGGCACACTGCGAGGGCCAGTGCCTCATGTGGGCCTGTAAAACCTGTAAAAGGAAGTCTGCACCAACCGATCGACGCAAGGCTGCAACGCTGAGGGAACGAAGGAGGCTGAAAAAGATCAACGAGGCCTTCGATGCTTTGAAGAGGAAAACGGTGGCCAACCCTAACCAGAGACTTCCCAAGGTGGAGATCCTACGCAGCGCCATCAGCTACATCGAGAGGCTACAAGATCTCCTTCAGACGTTGGATGAGCAGGAAAAACTTCAAAACGGAACCTCATTTACCTCCAAAGAACACAACGTAAGCATTCCATCAGCTGTTCTCTTTGTGGCTTTCACATGATCTCATAAACCCACCAGAGAGTTAGCATGTGGCGCTCAGACGTCCGTCCGGGTATGAGTTTAGATTTATTTGTAACACGTCTAGAGACTGGTAACCAGGATCTACGTTCTTACCCTCACCATGGTAACCAGGATTTATGTTCCTACCCTCACCATGGTAACCAGGATCTACATTCCTACCCTCACCATGGTAACCAGGATCTACTTTCCTACCCTCACCATGGTAACCAGGATTTATGTTCCTACCCTCACCGTGGTAACCAGGATCTACATTCCTACCCTCACCATGGTAACCAGGATCTACGTTACTACCCTCACCATGGTAACCAGGATCTACGTTCCTACCCTCACCATGGTAACCAGGATCTACGTTCCTACCCTCACCATGGTAACCAGGATCTACGTTACTACCCTCACCATGGTAACCAGGATCTACGTTCTTACCCTCACCATGGTAACCAGGATTTATGTTCCTACCCTCACCATGGTAACCAGGATTTATGTTCCTACCCTCACCATGGTAACCAGGATTTATGTTACTACCCTCACCATGGTAACCAGGATCTACGTTCCTACCCTCACCATGGTAACCAGGATCTACGTTACTACCCTCACCATGGTAACCAGGATCTACGTTCTTACCCTCACCATGGTAACCAGGATTTATGTTCCTACCCTCACCATGGTAACCAGGATCTACGTTCCTACCCTCATCATGGTAACCAGGATCTACGTTCTTACCCTCACCATGGTAACCAGGATTTATGTTCCTACCCTCACCATGGTAACCAGGATTTATGTTCCTACCCTCACCATGGTAACCAGGATCTACTTTCCTACCCTCACCATGGTAACCAGGATCTACTTTCCTACCCTCACCATGGTAACCAGGATTTATGTTCCTACCCTCACCATGGTAACCAGGATCTACGTTCCTACCCTCACCATGGTAACCAGAATCTACGTTACTACCCTCACCATGGTAACCAGGATCTACGTTCCTACCCTCACCGTGGTAACCAGGATCCATGTTCCTACCCTCACCATGGTAACCAGGATCTACGTTCCTACCCTCACCATGGTAACCAGGATCTACGTGCCTACCCTCACCGTGGTAACCAGGATCTACGTTCCTACCCTCACCATGGTAACCAGGATCTACGTCCCTACCCTTACCGTGGTAACCAGGATCCAAGTTCCTACCCTCACCATGGTAACCAGGATCTACGTTCCTACCCTCACCATGGTAACCAGGATCTACGTTCCTACCCTCACCGTGGTAACCAGGATCTACTTTCGTACCCACACCATGGTAATCAGGATCTACGTTCCTACCCTCACCGTGGTAACCAGGATCTACGTTCCTACCCTCACCGTGGTAACCAGGATCTACGTTCCTACCCTCACCATGGTAACCAGGATCTACGGTCCTACCCTCACCATGGTAACCAGGATCTGCATTCCTACCCACACCATGGTAACCAGCTGTGGGTGGTGACTGAAAGAATGAGATCGTGGATATAAGCGGCCGAAATGAGCTTCCTCCGCAAGGTCGCTGTACTCTTACTCAGAGATCAATTGAGGAACTCTGCCGTCCGGGAGGAGCTCGGTGTCTAGCCGCTCCTCCTCCAGGTCGAGAGGAGCCAGATGGGGTGGTTTGGGCATCTGGTCAGGATGCCCCCCGAGCGCCTCGCTGGTGAGGTGTTTTGGGCACGTCCCACCGGGAGGAGACCGAGAGGCAGACCCCGGACTTGCTGGAGACACTATGTGTCACAGCTGGCGAGGGAACGACTCAGGATCCTTCCAGGTGAGCTGGAGGATGCAGCCGGCGTGAGAGAAGCCTGGGCTTCCCGTCTGAGGCTGTTGCCGCTGCGACCCGGCCCTGGATGAGCGGAAGATGACGGAACGGAACATCTAGAGACATCATGACGTCTCTACAACAAATACTGTTTATCTAAACTGGATGTCGGGTACGTCCCCATTTCACTCCCCTTACAAAGTGAATAGAGAGTATCTATTGTTCCTTAAAGTCCAAGGGCTTCATTTTCAAACGTACGTACACCCGAATCTACGCGTATGTCAACTTTCAAGCCAATTGAAAGATCTGTAAAGATGGCCAAATGGATGGAGCTTAGCTTTAACTCAGGAACTAGTTAGAAGACCCCACTAGTGACGAAACCTGAAGTGAACTGAGGACAGAAATTGTAAGAAAATCAGGGCATATCACCGAAAAAATCACTGATCTGTGGGAGCTGCTCTTTGTAGATCTAGAGAAAGCGTATGACAGGGTACCTAGAGAAGAACTATGGTATTGTATGAGGAAGTCTGGTGTGACAGAGAAGTATGTTAGAGTGGTTCAGGACATGTATGAGGGCTGTAAGACAGTGGTGAGGTGTGCTGTAGGTGAGACAGAGGAGTTCAGTGTGGGGGTGGGACTGTTGCTATGGTGATGGACAGGCTGACAGACGAGGTCAGACAGGAATCTCCATGGACAATGATGTTTGCAGATGACATTGTGTTCCGTAGTGAGAGGAGGAAAGAGGAGGAGGAAAAGCTGGAGAGGTGGAGGTTTGAAGATTAGTCAGAGTAAAACAGAGTACATGTGTGTGAATGAGAGGGATCCAAATGGAAAAGTGAGGTTACAGGGAGAAGAGAGAAAGAAGGTGGAAGATTTTAAGTATCTAGGATCAACAGTCCAGAGCAATGGAGAGTGCGGAAAAGAGGTGAAGAAGCATGTGCAGGCAGGCTGGAACGGGTGGAGGAAAGTATCAGGTGTGATGTGCGACAGAAGAGTTTCAGATAAAATGAAAGAAAAAGTGTAGAAAACCATGGTGAGACCGGCCATGCTGATTGGTCTAGAGACAGTGTGGTGAGACCGGCCATGCTGATTGGTCTAGAGACAGTGTGGTGAGAGCGACCATGCTGATTGGTCTAGAGACAGTGTGGTGAGAGTGGCCATGCTGATTGGTCTAGAGACAGTGTGGTGAGAGCGGCCGTGCTGATTGGTCTAGAGAGAGTGTGGTGAGAGCGGCCATGCTGATTGGTCTAGAGACAGTGTGGTGAGACCGGCCATGCTGATTGTTCTAGAGACAGTGCGGTGAGAGCGGCCATGCTGATTGGTCTAGAGACAGTGTGGTGAGAGCGGCCATGCTGATTGGTCTAGAGACAGTGTGGTGAGAGCGGCCATGCTGATTGGTCTAGAGACAGCGTGGTGAGAGCGGCCATGCTGATTGGTCTAGAGACAGCGTGGTGAGAGCGGCCATGCTGATTGGTCTAGAGACAATGTGGTGAGAGCGGCCATGCTGATTGGTCTAGAGACAGTGTGGTGAGAGCGACCATGCTGATTGGTCTAGAGACAGTAAGGTGAGAGCGGCCATGCTGATTGGTCTAGAGACAGTGTGGTGAGAGCGGCCATGCTGATTGGTCTAGAGACAGTGTGGTGAGAGCGGCCATGCTGATTAGTCTAGAGACAGTGTGGTGAGAGCGGCCATGCTGATTAGTCTAGAGACAGTGTGGTGAGAGCGACCATGCTGATTGGTCTAGAGACAGTAAGGTGAGAGCGGCCATGCTGATTAGTCTAGAGACAGTGTGGTGAGAGCGGCCATGCTGATTGGTCTAGAGACAGCGTGGTGAGAGCGGCCATGCTGATTGGTCTAGAGACAATGTGGTGAGAGCGGCCATGCTGATTGGTCTAGAGACAGTGTGGTGAGAGCGACCATGCTGATTGGTCTAGAGACAGTAAGGTGAGAGCGGCCATGCTGATTGGTCTAGAGACAGTGTGGTGAGAGCGGCCATGCTGATTGGTCTAGAGACAGTGTGGTGAGAGCGGCCATGCTGATTGGTCTAGAGACAGTGTGGTGAGAGCGGCCATGCTGATTGGTCTAGAGACAGTGTGGTGAGAGCGGCCATGCTGATTAGTCTAGAGACAGTGTGGTGAGAGCGACCATGCTGATTGGTCTAGAGACAGTGTGGTGAGAGCGGCCATGCTGATTAGTCTAGAGACAGTGTGGTGAGAGCGGCCATGCTGATTGGTCTAGAGACAGTAAGGTGAGAGCGGCCATGCTGATTAGTCTAGAGACAGTGTGGTGAGAGCGGCCATGCTGATTGGTCTAGAGACAGTGTGGTGAGAGCGGCCATGCCGATTGGTCTAGAGACAGTGTCACTGATTCAAAGACAGGAAACAGAGATGTTTGTAGCAGAGATGAAGATGCTGAGGATTTCTCTGGGAGTGACCAGGATGGACAGGATCAGAGGAACAGCACATGTTAGAGGTTTTAAAGTCAGAGAGGTCAGACTGAGATGGTTTGGACATGTGCAGAGGAGAGAGAGAGAGTACATCAGAAGAAGGATGCTGGGTTTGGAACCACCAGGAAAGAGGACTAGAGGAAGACCAAAGAGGAGGTTCATGGATACAGTGAAGGAAGACATGAAGATAGTTGGATGCAGCAGATAGGGTTATATTATCCACACCATACTGATTTTTTAAATTCACCGACAAATCTAACACGAAGTTGTTGTGGCGACCATCGAGTGTAGGCGTCAACATGGCTGACATGGCATGGTAGCTCCTGACCAATGGTGACGTGTTGCCATTGGTCAGGAGCTACCAGCTCATTAGAATACCATTCATGACATCATTCACTTGATCCATTATGGAGTTCTAGAGGCGTGGTTGGGGCGGGATGGAGATCCTCTCGGTAAACGAGACTCCTGGACCCCTCACACTGCAGTCCTTGTCGTCACGGTAACATCTTGACCTTGTGCCTGTAGCACAAGTCTCCACTGGCAGTGGGCTGTACCTTCAAAAAGCTCACTCCTGGCTGAGAGGGGGTTGAAATGCAGACACAAACTGAACCAATGACTGCGTACTTACATGGTCAAGGTTTCAACATGACTTCATGTCTGCTTCCTGTTCCTTCAGGCATCCAGTGATGAATACAACTGGAAGAAGTCCACTGATGCCTGGCCAAGCTCTGCTGACCATTCCACTGCAGCAATGAACCACAGAGAAGGTAAACATGGGCATGGTGACCCTCACCTGCATGACCAATCAGACAGTGAGGATGGTTTAGCAGTTCAGATTCATCTCTATATCCGAGTAACACCAGCATGTCCCCAAGTGGGCCCAACGCCAACTCAGCAAGTACGTGGTGGTGGGTTTTAGCTCACGCTACCCACACTAACAACAACGTGGCAAGGATATGCTGGTGTTTTCCAGCATCCTAAATCTGGGATTGCAGGCATTATGTTATGATTGCAGTGATGGGAAAACGTCCTGCCCAATCAGAGAACAGAGATGACAGAGCATCCATCCTCCATGTTTGTAGTTCCATCCTCCATGTTTGTAGTTCAGTCCTCCATGTTTGTAGTTCCATCCTCCATGTTTGTAGTTCTTTAGCTAAAACGGAGATCTAACTGGACTACACCTGGTGTTCTGGTGCGTTCCATACAGTACGGCAGTTCTTGTCCCCACCAGAAAGGACGGTACCTATCCTGGCTTATTTTAGGCAAGAGGTGGGATGCACCTTGAACAGGTTGCCAGTCTGTAGCACGGTCACACACACACTCTTTCTGAGGGGTGATTTTGTATCAGCCAATCAACCAAACATGTATGTATTTGGAGGAAACCAGAAAAAACCCACACATACCTGAAGAGAACATGTAAACTCCACACAGAAAGGCAAGCATTTCAAGCCTTACTCCCACTCCGGGATTCAAACTCCAACCTTCTTATGTGAGGCCACTATGCCAACCACTGTACCACCATGCTGCCCAAAAATCCACTTCCTAATTGTTAAACTTCTCCTGTAGAAGAAATGAAAATGTCGGAAGATAGATGAGCTTCCTCCGCAGGGTGGTCGGGCTCTCCCTCAGAGATTGGGTGAGAAGCTCTGCCATCCGGGAGTAGCTCGGTGTCGAGCCGCTCCTCCTCCTGGTCGATAAAAGCCAGATGGGGTGGTTCGGACATCTGGTCAGGATGCCCTCCGAGCGCCTCGCTGGTGAGGTGTTTCGGGCACGTCCGAGACCAAGAGGCAGACCCCGGACCTGCTGAAGAGACTGTGTCTCACAGCTGGCTCGGGAGTGACTCGGGATCCTTCCGGGTGAGCTGGAGGATGCAGCCGGGGTGAGAGAAGCCTGGGCTGTTGCCTCCGCGACCCAGCCCCGGATGAGCGGAAGAAGACGGAACAGAACAGACCTAATGATGCTAAAGCTAAACCTCACAGTCAGAGCTGCTAGTTAGCATCAGATACTAACTCTAACGTCCCAGACTAGGTCCTCCCTGCTCTCTGTCTGTAGATGTCTGTTAAATAAATGGCTCTAAATTCAGTGGCTGATGAAAAAAAAACATTTACTTTTCAATAAGACGATCCTATTGGTCGTGGACGGTACAGCTTCACGTCTTCACGCAGACATTTGAAACATAAGATTAATCATCATCTAATTAAATAATTCTGGTCTAAAATAAACAGTAGATTATATTTTATGTTACTAGACTCATCTGTCAGTTTTCTTGGATTAGTGCGGTCGTTAATAATCCAGTAAAATTAATAGATTATTTTTAGATTGAAGTTGACTTAGTTTTACACGACCTGATCCGGACAGAGTCATTCACTCTGAACTGAACTGAGAGCTTCATCGTAGGGATTTATGTACGTTTAGATGGACTGCAAGAAGCTGGTTCATGTCCCAGAGTGAGGGTGAGGCTACAAACACTGGTCTTTCTGTGTGTAGTTTGCATGTTCTCCCCGTGTATGTGGGTGTTTTCTCCTGTTTCCTCCAAAAATATTTATATCAGGTTGATTGGCTGCTATGATATTGCCCCTTGGAATGAATGTGTGTGTGGATGGTTGTCTGTGTGTGTAGCCCCATAACAGACTGGTGACCTGTTCAGGGTGTATCCTGCCTCTCGCTTGAAATCAGACAGGATAGGTTCCGTCACCCCGGTGACCCCAAAAGGGATAAACAGTTCAGAAGATGAAAAAATCTAATGAACAGTTTATTGATAATAAATTTTCCCCAAACTACATGTGCATCGTTTGGATGATTGAGCCTCGTTCTGGACTCGATCTACCGGGACGTAGACTGTAGGACGTAGCAGATAGGCTTCATTCAGAGCGGGACTGAAGTGGAGAAAATGATGAGAAAATGTGTCAAGAGTTTATGTCTTTCACATCATGAGAGCGGGCTGCACGGGGCGCAGTGGTTAGCACGGTGGTCTCACAGCAAGAAGGTCAGGGTTTAAGTCTTGAAACACTGGCCTTTCTCTGTGTGGAGTTTGCATGTTCTCCCCGTGTAAGTGTGGGTTTTCTCTGGTTTCCTCCCTCCATATAAAAAACATGTGTGGAGCCAATTGGCTGCTACAAAATCGGCCCTACCAGGTGTGTCACACTCTGGTCTTCGAGAGCCGGCGTCCGGAAGCTTCCTGGTTTAAAACAGCTGATGGACGTGAAGCGAAATCAACAGCCAATCAAATTTGGCCGTTGAGACCATAAGTCTCCTCGGCCAATCAATTTGGCCAATTGACTCAATAACCCGGATCAGGTGTGTAGACGAAGGAACATATGGAAAACCTTCAGAACACCGTGAGGCCCTCGAGGACCGGAGTTTGAGACCTGTGCCCTGTGGGTGTGGCCCTACAATACACTGGCGGTCTGATCGGGGTGCACCCTGCCTGTCAGCTGTAATCAGCCAGGATAGGCTCCGGCACCCCCTGTGACTCTCTTTGGGATGGACGGTTCAGAAGACGAAGCCGTGGAGAAAGGAAACATGAATAATCTGGCATAAAGATGTCGGGCAACCCGCCCCCCATCATCTAAGACCACCTCAGATCCACATGTTTCTGATGCCCACTCACACAGATGTTTTTGTTTCCAGGTACCAGTGAATCCTCCGCGTCCACCAGCCTCCTCCGTCTGTCCTCCATCGTTGACAGCATCACAAACGATGAGAAAATCAGTTTCCCCGCCGACGCCTCGGAGAACTGATTTTTTTTTTTTTCCCAGGGTTCGACCCGTGATTATTTCCACGTTTCAGCATTCTGTTTGTTGCTTTTCCAGAAATAAAAACAACCTGTATATATTTTTTATTTTGTGAAGCTTAGATTATTTATTTTATTTTGAAATCTGATGAGTTTCTGCTAAAAATATTTGAATAATTTGTACATCAAATAATAAAAAAATATGATTTTAAAATCAAACACTTGTTTTTTTTGTTTGGCACGAGGTTTGAATCACTGTCCTTTCTGTGTGTAGTTTACATGTTCTCCCTGTACTCCAATTTCCTCCCAACCATTGTTGTTTTTGGCAGCCATCTAAGTTTTTTTATTTTGGTCTTCCTCTTTGGACAAATTTTAATTTAAGTTTTCCGTTCGTTCCGTTCCGTCATCTTCCGCTTGTTCCGGGGTCAGTTCGCGGGGGCAACAGCCTCAAACGGGCAGCCCAGGCCTCTCTCAGCCCGGCTGCATCCTCTAGCTCACCCGAAAGGATCCCAAGTCGTTCCCCAGCCAGCTGTGAGACATAGACTCTCCAGCGGCTCCGGGGTCTGCCCCTTGGTCTCCTCCCGGTGGGACGTGCCCAAAACACCTCGCCCGCGAGGCGCTCGGGGGGCATTCTGACCAGATGCCTGAACCACCCCATCTGGCTCCTCTAAACCTGGAGGAGGAGCGGCTCGACACCGAGCTCCTCCCGGATGGCAGAGCTCCTCACCCGATCTCTGAGTGAGAGTCCAGCCACCCTGCGGAGGAAGCTCATTTCGGCCGCTTGTACCCGCAATCTCATTCTTTCGGTCACCACCCACAGCTGGTGACCATAGGTGAGGGTTGGAACGTACATCCTGGTTACCATGGTGAGGGTAGGAACGTAGATCCTGGTTACCATGGTGAGGGTAGGAACATAGACCCTGGTTACCATGATGAGGGTAGGAACGTAGATCCTGGTTACCATGGTGAAGGTAGGAACATAGACCCTGGTTACCATGGTGAGGGTAGAAACGTAGACCCTGGTTACCGTGGTGAGGGTAGGAACATAGACCCTGGTTACCATGGTGAGGGTAGGAACGTAGATCCTGGTTACCATGGTGAAGGTAGGAACATAGACCCTGGTTACCATGGTGAGGGTAGGAACATAGACCCTGCTTACCGTGGTGAGGGTAGGAACATAGACCCTGGTTACCATGGTGAGGGTAGGAACGTAGATCCTGGTTACCGTGGTCAGGGTAGGAATGTAGATCCTGGTTACCATGGTGAGGGTAGGAACGCAGACCCTGGTTACCGTGGTCAGGGTAGGAATGTAGATCCTGGTTACCATGGTGAGGGTAGGAACGTAGATCCTGGTTACCATGGTGAGGGTAGGAACGTAGATCAACTTGTAAATCGAGAGCTTTGCTTTTCGGCTCCGCTCTATCTTTACCACGACGGACCGATGCAGCGTCCTAGTTATTGCTGATGCCGCACCGATCTGCCTGTCGATCTCCCGCTCCATCCTTCCCCCACTCGTGAACAAGACCCCAAGATACTTAAACTCCTCCACTTGGGGCAGGACCCTGTCCCTGACCCGCAGGGGCTATTCCAACCTTTTCCGGGTGAGGACCGTGGTCCTCATTTAAGTTTTAGTCACGTTTTAGTCACAAAAACTCAAAAGAGTTTTCGTCTTGTTTTCGTCAGGAAGACTTAGAACGTTTTTAGTCTAGTTTTAGTGAAAAAAAAAAAAAACCTTTGACAATTGTGTCTTTATTACTGAGAATAATGCAGGTTGTTTGTTGAAAAAAAAAAACTCTGCCGAGCTTTAACTTAAAACAGCGAACATTGTGAAACAACGTAAATAAATATAATTTTTCAGTGAGTGAGGAACGTTGTAATTTATTCATACTTAAAAATGACACCTCTTAATAACCCTGTAAACAAAGTAAACATTGTACTGTCTCTTTAAGACAGTCGTTAGCGCAACTACGCTAACAGGAAGTTAGCATGCTGTTTAAAACTTTAAGTTTCTGACCACCAAGCTCCTTTGTTACTGTTTTCACCATGGTGTGTGACTTCCTCATGGCTGCAGGTGTGTGTGTAGATGGTGTGAACGTGCAGCATTATGAGGGGCATGTCGCAGCCGCTGTGTTTTTTTTTTTTCACAGACAGAAATGTGAAAGTCTGACGTCTATTTCGTTACGTTTTCGTCACCAAAATTTCACATTTATTTTGTTATCGTTACGTCATCGTCGTAAAAAAAATGCTTCGTCAACGAAATCATTTCGTTTTCGTCATCGTTGACGAAAACAACACTGATCCCAACCTTCAAAAACGTGTGTTTGGTTTGTTGACCGGTTAAATTTGCCCCTAGGAATGAGTGTGTGGCCCTGCAACAGACTGGTGACCTGTTCGGGATGTATCCTGTCTCTTGGCTGAAATCAGCCGGGGTAGGCTCCATAGATCTAGACCCAGAAGCAGAGCCAGTTTTAACCAGTTCATTGTTAGGAATCAGGGCATGTGCAGCCCGGAGCCCATCCTGGGCAGGCATGTTGCATCCTGGCAGGACCAGACAGAGGAGCCATCGAAAGGGAAACAAGAGCTTTTAGGACCAGACATAGAGGGACACCATCATGGCTGCAGCGGGAGAGGAGAACAGCAGATGATCTGACACCTGGGGTTAGACAACCAGGTGGAAGAGGCGACACAGGTGCAGACATCAGGGAGAGCCAATTAGGACCGGGTGTCCTGAATCAGGGCGGGATTAGGAGGGAGGAAATGATCAGGAAGGAATGAGGATCATGACACGGACAGCGGGCCTCCTCTCTCTCCTCACATCACGTGGTGGAAACTCGTCCAAAGCCCAGCGGGTTTAATCTGGATCATTACCTCTTAATTAATCTCCAGTCACGTCGTCACGACACGGAGGAGTGATCCTAAAGAACATGAGATGGTGAGAACGTTGGCGTGCCAGCTGAGATGGTTGGTAGGACCAACCAGGACCAAAGGTCTGAGGACCCAACGAGAAAAACATGGTCAACTTTTTAGAATTTAAATAAATAAACATTTGAAACTGTTTAAGATTAAAAACCCTTTTATTTGTTTCTTTTTAAATCCTCATTAGGTTTTTTTCTTTTGTCACGAACTGGGTCTCCTTTGAGAAGGAGGTTCTAAGGACAGGGTTGCCCCGGCTCTGACAACAACATTTCTGTCTGTTTTTACACACCTATTGAGAAGCTGTTACTTCCTACGGTGGCCACGAAGGGTCACACTTTGAGACAAAGGTGCAAAAACAAAACACTAAAACACCAGGCAGTATGGTGGCGCAGTGGGTAGCATGGTAGACTCACAGCAACTAGGTCATGGGTTCCAGTTGCAGGTGGGGATGAGGCTTGGAACACTGGCCTTTCTGTGTGGAGTTTGCATGTTCTCCCCATGTATGCGCGGGTTTCTCCAAGTACTCCGGTTTCCTCCCACCCTCCAAAAACATGCATGTTAGGTTGATCGCCCCTAGAAATGAGTGTGTGTGTGTGTGTGTGTGTGTATGGTTGTATGTGTGTGGCTCCTCGACAGACTGGTGACCTGTTTGAAGTGTACCCTGCCCTTCGCCTCGAATCAGCAGGGATGGGAATAGACGAGTAAGAAGGTGACTAAAACACCAAAAAAAAAAAAAAAAGAGACGTTACACAACCTCAAATAAAATTGAGCAACGAGAACATTATTCCTGGTGACATGGTGGCCTCACAGCAAGAGAGTCAGGGGGTCAAGTCCTGGCTGTGGGTGAGGCTTGGAGCACTGGTCTTTCTGTGTGGAGTTTGCATGTTTTCCCCATGTATGTGGGGTTTTCTTCGGTTTCTTCCCATCCTCTAACAACATACATGTTAAGTTGATTGGCCACTACAATATTGCTCCAGGAATGAACGTGTGTGTATGGATGGTTGTCTGTGTGTGTGGCCCCCAACACCCTGGTGACCTGTTCATACTTTATTGAAAATTAATCAAACCGTGACCTTAAAACCAAGATATGAACCAAGCCAGGATGTTTGTGTAGTACTACACCTCCATATCTTATACATGGTACGAGACGAGAATCATCACCACATTAAAACACAACATGCTCTCTTTGAAAAATTTACACACAAAATCACAAACAGAGAAATTCTCAAGAACAAAATCTCCGGATTCCTTCAGTTTGTAAGTTATCGTGTTACAGAAGTATGGATGCATGGAATGCTAGTTTTAGAATCTGTAAATAAGTCTCTAAAATAAAATCCTTCTCTGAGGAACTCAATGTTTTATAATAATGACTTTAAATTTCCAGGTCAAGAGAAGCCAGATGGGGTGGTTTGGCATCTGGTCAGGATGCCCCCCAAGCGCCCTGATAGTGAGGTGTTTCGGGCGTGTCCCACACGCATTAGACCAAGAGGCAGACCCTGAAACTACTGGTGAGACTATGTCTCACAGCTGGACAGGGAACACCTCAGGATCCTCCTGGGTGAGATGGAGGATGCAGCCGGGGTGAGAGAAGCCTGGGCTTCCCGCCTGAGGGTGTTACCCCTGTGACCCGGCCCTGGATGAGAAGAAGACAACGGAATTTTAAAACTGGAAAAACATTTTTGGAATCTCAGAAACGACTGAGATTATTTTCTTGAACAAAAAACAAACATTTGAGGCTCATTTTTTGTTATTTTAAGGTTGTATGTTTGTTATTTTTTAATCTGAGATTACAGATTACATGATGTACATAAATCAGAACGTAAATCAGATTCATTTATCAGACTTAATTCAGACTTAAAGTGAACGAAAAAACAAAAAAAACCCAAAGATTTTCAGACTTTTTCATAGATTTGTTGCTCAGTTTGAGTTTCTTCTCAGGATTTAGTTTGAGTGGCACCAGCATTTGTTTGGCTGGGATGTGAAAGAGGTGGTCCGTCATCCCCAAAGTGAAAAGTACGGATAAATCACAAAGTTTCATCTCGCTTTCAGCAGGTTTGGCTTTTAAAGAGTTCTGCTGCAGATAAAATGTAGATTACATGGTGCCATCGAAGCCAGCGGAGCAGAGAAATCCTTCTGGAACCGTCTGGAACCTTCATGCACGAGCTCGTTAAACTCACATTATGTTTGAAGATATCACGTTTCGGTCTACTTCCTGCTCAAAGCCTGATATCCAACACGAACAACGCCGACTTTAACAGGCTTTATTATCACTTTTACTATTTCCTGAAAAAATTAGACGAAATCTTTTAGTCAATTAGAAAAAAAGTTCAAGTTTCTTTGTTTTTTAGTTTCAGTGAAGCTTCGTTTAGATGTTTTTATGAGTAAAAAAAAAAAAGATAAACATGACACAAAATAAAGGAAAATAAAAAAGTAGATCCTGGTTACCATGGTGAGGGTAGGAACGTAGATCCTGGTTACCATGGTGAGGGTAGGAACGTAGATCCTGGTTACCATGGTGAGGGTAGGAACGTAGATCCTGGTTACCATGGTGAGGGTAGGAACATAGATCCTGGTAACCATGGTGAGGGTAGGAACGTAGATCCTGGTTACCATGGTGAAGGTAGGAACCTAGATCCTGGTTACCATGGTGAGGGTAGGAACGTAGATCCTGGTTACCATGGTGAGGGTAGGAACGTAGATCCTGGTTACCGTGGTGAGAGTAGGAACGTAGATCCTGGTTACCATGGTGATGGTAGGAACATAGATCCTGGTTACCATGGTGAGGGTAGGAACGTAGATCCTGGTTACCATGGTGAGGGAAGGAACATAGATCCTGGTTACCATGGTGAGGGTAGGAACGTAGATCCTGGTTGCCACGGTGAGGGAAAGAACGTAGATCCTGGTTACCATGGTGAGGGTAGGAACGTAGATCCTGGTTACCATGGTGAGGGTAGGAACATAGATCCTGGTTACCATGGTGAGGATAGGAACGTAGATCCTGGTTACCATGGTGAGGGAAGGAACATAGATCCTGGTTACCATGGTGAGGATAGGAACGTAGATCCTGGTTACCATGGTGAGGGTAGGAACGTAGATCCTGGTTACCATGGTGAGGATAGGAACGTAGATCCTGGTTACCATGGTGAGGGTAGGAACGTAGATCCTGGTTACCATGGTGAGGGTAGGAACATAGATCCTGGTTACCATGGTGAGCGTAGGAATGTAGATCCTGGTTACCATAGTGTTATCGTCACCAGCTGTGGGTGGAGTAAGAATGAGATTGCAGATACAAGTGGCTGAAATGAGCTTCCTCCGCAGGGTGACTGGGCTCTCACTCAGAGATCGGGTGAGGAGCTCTGCCATTTCCTCCAGGTACTCCGGTTTCCTCCCACCCTCCAAAAACATGCATATTTGGTTGATTGGCCGGTTCCAAATTGTCCCTAGGAATGAGTGTGTATGTGTGTGTGCAGCCTCCTGACAGACTGCCGACTTGTTCGGGGTGTATTCTGCCCTCACCTTGACTCAGCCGGGATGGATTACGGCACCCCCTGCTACCCGTTACGGGACAGATGGTTAAGAAGGAGACTGACTGATTATTTTAGACCAAAACAATCCTAATTCTTTCATCTTCTGAACTGTCCATTCCTAACAGGGTCACGGAGCCTATCTTGGCTGTTTTAAGATGCGAGGATACACCCCGAACAGGTCACCAGTCTGTCGCGGGGCCACACACACACACACAAACACACGATTTCCTGACAACAATTTCAAAGCGATCAATCAACCTAACATGAATGATTTTGGAAGAAAACAGAGAAAACCAAGGGAGAACATGCAAACTACACACAGAAAGAACAGCATTTCAAGCATAATTCCACCTGGGATTCAAACCCTGAACTTCTTGCTGTGAGGGCACTATGCTAACTACTGCGTCACCAGACTGCCATGAGTTTGTATGTGTTATATAAAAAAGACAAACACAAACAAAAACACATTTTAAGTATCTAGGATCAACAGTCCAGAGCAATGGAGAGTGTGGAAAAGAGGTGAAGAAGCGTGTGCAGGCAGGCTGGAACGGGTGGAGAAAAGTATCAGGTGTGATGTGTGACAGAAGAGTTTCAGATAAAATGAAAGAGAAAGTGTAGAAAACTGTGGTGAGAGCGGCCATGCTGATTGGTCTAGAGACAGTGTGGTGAGAGCGGCCATGCTGATTGGTCTAGAGACAGTGTGGTGAGAGCGGCCATGCTGATTGGTCTAGAGACAGTGTGGTGAGAGCGGCCATGCTGATTGGTCTAGAGACAGTGTGGTGAGAGCGGCCATGCTGATTGGTCTAGAGACAGCGTGGTGAGAGCGGCCATGCTGATTGGTCTAGAGACAGCGTGGTGAGAGCGGCCATGCTGATTGGTCTAGAGACAGTGTGGTGAGAGCGGACATGCTGATTGGTCTAGAGACAGTGTGGTGAGAGCGGCCATGCTGATTGGTCTAGAGACAGTGTGGTGAGGGCGGCCATGCTGATTGGTCTAGAAACAGTGTGGTGAGAGCGGCCATGCTGATTGGTCTAGAGACAGTGTGGTGAGAGCGGCCATGCTGATTGGTCTAGAGACAGTGTGGTGAGAGCGGCCATGCTGATTGGTCTAGAGACAGTGTGGTGAGAGCGGCCATGCTGATTGGTCTAGAGACAGTGTGATGAGAGCGGCCATGCTGATTGGTCTAGAGACAGTGTCTCTGAGGAACAGACAGGAAACAGAGATGTTTGTATCAGAGATGAAGATGCTGAGGATCTCTCTGGGAGTGACCAGGATGGACAGGATCAGAGGAACAGCACATGTTAGAGGTTTTAAAGTCAGAGAGGTCAGACTGAGATGGTTTGGACATGTGCAGAGGAGAGAGAGAGAGTACATCGGAAGAAGGATGCTGGGTTTGGAACCACCAGGAAAGAGGACTAGAGGAAGACCAAAGAGGAGGTTCATGGATACAGTGAAGGAAGACATGAAGATAGTTGGTGTGACCGAAGAAGATGCAGGAGATAGGGTTAGATGGAAGAAACTGACTTGATGTGACGCCCAATGAAGGGAAATGAAGGAAGGAGAAAAAGAAGATCTAAAAAACTAATGCCTGCATTTTGGGTGCTCCACCTTCTCTGTAAAGCCGTGTTTGTGACCCCGGGTCCCCCTCCTCCTGATTATGAGGAAGAACTAATGTGTCCAGTGAGGGACCTCTTGCCCTTCACTTAACTCTGTCTTTGACCCCTGAGAACAACAGAGCCCGGTGGGGGGTTGTTCCCAGGAGACCCCCACCACACTTCCAGCCTCACAGGTTTTTTTTTTTTTCCTCCCATCCGCCATCTTTGTTCCCCATCTCTTTGAAGAGGAGCGGGCGATGTCTTCCTCAGCTGTGCGCCCGCGCGGGAACCTGTTTGTTGTTTTAGCTGCAAAACGTTTGGACACATTGTGAGAAAATATCCTGAGTGTATCCACGGGGACGTCAGCGAGACCGTCACCCAGCAACAAAAAAAAAAAAAACAGGTTTAGAGGAAAAAAAAGGTTTTTTTGGTTCATTTAATGACTTTAAGAAGAAATAACTTGATTTTCTCGTTAGCTGTAACGATCAGTACTGACTCTTCATGAACTCGATGCCAACGTGTATAAACATCACCCAAAAAAGAATAATTAAAATTTTTTTTCTAAGTATTTTTTTTACTATTTTGTTTGTTTACGGAATTTTTAAAAATAATTTTTAGGCAAAAAAATGTTTGATTTTAACAGCAATTTTTCTAAAAGTTGTGATTTTTCAACCCAAAAATCTTCGTTTTGTGTTCTGAAACCACTTAAAACTAACAGGCTCGAAGGGTTGGTTGGAGTGTACCCCGCCATAGTTCAGGGGAGAGGCAGGGTACACCCCGAATAGGTCTCCAGTCTGTTGCGGGTTCCACACACACACTCATTCCTAGCAGCAAATCAACTGAACACGTGTATTTTTGGATGAAATCTACTCATACATGGGAGAACATGCACACTACACACAGAAATTCCATTCTTTCAAGTCTCGTTCCACCTCGGGTTTGAACCCCTGACCATGTTGCTGTAAAGCCACCATGCACCCGACCCCAAAATCTTGTTTATTTAGAAATAAATCAACTTTTTTTTGTCAATTTTAAGCCCAAAAAATTTTAATTTCAAAGCAACAAAAAGTAGTTTTATGAAAAAAAAGTGTATAAAATCTCATAAAATCAGTTCAATTTGATCCACTTTTTATTTTCTAGACTCTTAAACTCTGATCGTGTGGTTCTGTTAAACATTCACAGATTCCTTTGCGTTGATTTGGTTCCACGTCCTTCTCTCATGTTTTGAAAACTGGACGTTCTGATTGGTTGATAACTGCTGACACTACAAGCACCCTCAGCTTGTTCACACACACATTATATATGAACTTAATCACTAAACTCATCTCAAACAGGATGGATTTCTGTTGATTTTTTGCTCCAAAATCCTGCAGGAACTGATCGATAAACGGTTTCTAAGGTGTGACGACCATCAGTCGTTTTTGTGAAGCTGCTATCGCTTTAAGAAACCAAGACCTGGTCCTAGCGGGCGTTGGTCTAGTTCACCGGTGGGCAAACTTTTTGGTTCTCGGGCCACATTGAGTTCTAACATTTGCCCAGGGGGAACAGGATCAGATGGATGGCATGCTTTGGTAACCTTCGGTTTAAAATCTAAGTGCTTGTTTTAACGTCTAACACGTTTGTTTACGTGTGTGTATTGGCCCCGATGGCTTTCCATATCTGTGCACACTGTTTATTTTGGGCATCAGGGAGACACACACATTTTAATGGGAGCAGTGTTGTTGTATCTTTGGTTCCATCTTGTGATGAAACATCAGAATTACAGAAAATAAAACATTAACCAGGTTTATTTATTGAATTTTTTCAAGTTCGACGGCCAGATTAAAACGTCTAACGGGCCGCATGTGGCCCGCGGGCCGCAGTTTGCCCATGCCTGGTTTAGTGGTAGGAATACCATCTTTCGACTGGGAGAACCTGGTTCGATTCCCGTTGGGCCTGAGCCGTCCGTGGGAGCACAAGAAAGACATGAAAGAAAATAAGAAATGAAGACGTGTCAGTTTTTAAATGTGGACTTGAAACGTGTGTCCACTCCTTTGGTTCGTGATGCGTTTAACTCATAAAAAACAAATAAAAAACAAGGAGTTTAATTAATGTTCGACACAATTTTTCATTTTTACAGCCCAAAAATCAAACAATCGTCTCAACAAACTTCACTTTATTGATTAAAAAAGTACAAAAACAAACAGAAAACCACAAAAAAATTCAAATTCACAGCAAAAATCTAATAAAATAAAAGCTTGCTAAACAATTTGAACATTTTCCTGTCCTTAGATCCTCCTTCATGGTGAGGAAAAACTCCTCGAGCAGTGGGAAAAAAAATGAAGAAACCTCATGGGGATACAAGTGAAAGAGAGACCCCTCCTCTGTGACATGTTCAGCTTTCACAGAAGAACCTCCTCCATTAAAATGAAACCAGTTAGTTTAATCCAGGCTGGACGTGATTGGTCGTTTCAAACGGTTCGTTTCAGGTTGAGTCGTGTCTGATGAACGCGGCCGTCACGGCTGGTTCATCAGAACCGAGGTTTGACACCTGAGGGTGACGACGTGTGGTGAAAATGGAATTTATAAACCAGGACGTTAGGCAAGGCGGCACGATGGCACAGTGGGTAGCATAGTGGCCTCACAGCAAGAAGGTCGATCAAGTCCTTGGTGGGGATGAGGCTTGGAACACTGTCCTTTCTGTGTGGAGTTTGCATGTTCTCCCCGTGTTTGCGTGGTTTTCCTCCGGGTACTCCGGTTTCCTCCCACACTCCAAAAGCGTACATGTTAGTCTGATTGGCCGGTGCCAAGATGCTCCTAGGAATGAGTGTGTGTGTTGATGGTTGTGTGTGTGTGTGTGTGGTTCCGTGACAGACTGGCGACCTGTTCGGGGTGTACCCTGCCCCTCGCCTTGAATCAGCCGGGATGGCACCGCTCGGAACCCTGTAAGGGACAGACGGATAAGAAGGTGACTGACTGACATTAGAAACCAAACTGTACTGGTTCTGTTTGGACAGGGAAGTACACACACACACACCCACACACACACACACACACACACACATACACACACACACACACACACACACACACACACACACACACACACACACACAGGCTAAAGTTGGTCAAAATTAATGTCCTAAAAGTTTTTATAATTGAAATTTTTTCAAAGTAAAATTTTAGAAATAAATTTCATTTTAAAAGTAAAATGTTTTTTTTTTTCACATCAAAATATCAAAATGCTATTTTTTCTGTAAATAAAATATTTTCAGAGTAAAATTTATTTTAATGTATTTTTTAAAAAGGTTCAAATTGTGAAATGATTTTTTTTTCAAAGTAAAAGACTTTCTATGTTTTTTATATATGTTTTTTTTTGTGTAAAAATTCTGTTTTTATGACAAACATTGTTGAAATAAAAACTTTTTTTTGACAAATGAGGTTATTTTTTTCAATCAATTAGACTTTTTTGTATTTTTTTACAAAAATAACATATTTTTAAAATAATTTTAACAGTAAAACTAATGTTTTTAATAAAAACTGTTCTTTTTAAAGTCATTTTTTATGATGAACATTTTGGGATTTTTTTTTAAAGAAAAACATCTTTTAGAAAATTAAACTTTTCTTTAAAAAATCAACAATTTTTAGTTTGTTTATAATTTTTTTTCAAAGTTTGTCTTAAATTATAATATTTTAAAGAAAAAAACGTCATTATTTAGTGGTTTTTTTTGTCTGTTTTGAGAAAAAAAATCTTAATTTTTTTATTTTTAAAACACATTTAATTCCAAATAAAAATAATTCTTGAAAGATTTTTATTTATTTTTTCCTTTTTTTAAAGTCATTAAATCTAATTTTCACCAAAAATAAATATTTTCAACCTATTTTTTATGTTGTTTTTGCAACATTTTGATGCTTTTTTGTGATTTTATTCTCAATAAAAAAAAAAGTTTTTTACTGTGTTTTTAAAACAAAAAAAAAGAACATTAATTTTTTGTTTTTAAATCTTGTTTCTCAGTGATTTTTGTTGTTATTTGTTTGTTTAAAGTGTGAAACGCTGCGTTTCTATTGGTCACATTTGCCCCTCGCTGGCCATTTGTTGCCCTGCTGGTCGGTGTGTTGGTGTGTGTGAAATGTTACACCCTCCCACAGCTGTCCTGCATCTGTAACGCTGCACACTTTAAACACTCACATATTTATTTTTACCAATCACAATCATGAGGGGGTTTTTTTTTGGGATAAAATGGCCGCTGGTTCTTGGTTTTATGGCCCAAAGTTTGGGATCCTGGTTGGAAAAGCAGAAAGTGCAGATGTGGGAAACTCTGCAGGGTACTGTGGGGGTTTAACTCCTGCATGCCTTCTGGCCTGGCCAGTGGGCCATGGTAATTAGATCTGGCCAATGTGGGCTTCAGCTCGGGGGCATATAAAGGGGGGTAACAGAGTCTTCACATCACTCAGAGGTCTCCTCGCTTTCAGCAGAACATGGACGTCTTCTCATCCTCGCAGGTTTTCTACGACAGAGCGTGTTCGTCTCCTTCGGACAGCTTGGACTTTGGGTCTGGCTTGGAGATGGTTGGTTCTGAAGAGGACGAACACATCAGGGTCCCCGGAGCCCCTCACCAGCCCGGTCACTGCCTGCAATGGGCCTGCAAGGCCTGCAAACGCAAGTCCAGCTTCGTAGACCGTCGACGTGCCGCCACCATGCGGGAACGCCGGCGACTGAAGAAGGTGAACCACGCTTTCGAGGCTCTTCGGCGATGCACCTCGGCCAATCCCAGCCAACGTCTGCCCAAAGTGGAGATCCTCCGCAACGCCATCCAGTACATAGAGAGTCTCCAGGATCTTCTCCGAGAACAGGTGGAGAACTTTTACCGGCTTCCTGGAGAGAGCGGCTCGGAGCCCGGAAGCCCGCTTTCCAGCTGCTCCGACGGCCTGGTAAGACCCTCACACTGAACCCTGGTAGACCCACATGTTACCCTATAGTTCCTTTAAATATGCTGCCAACTGATGACCCGGTAAGACCCTCACACTGAACCCTGGTAGACCCACATGTTACCCTATAGTTCCTTTAAATATGCTGCCAACTAACGACCTGGTAAGACCACCTTACTGAGCCCTGGTAGACCCACGGATTCACCTAGACGTCCATCAGATCTCTGGGTTTCAACGGCCTGATGAGACCCCAAAATAGAAACCTTATGGAGCGACTGATTTCCCTTATAGATCCCACCTTAAGACCCTCTTCCCGATCCCTCTCAGATCCACAGGTTCCCCTTTAGATCTCTAACCCATCCTGCCTGCGGACGGCCTCAGAGGTTCTTCCGGACCTCCATCCGTCATCCTGCCGGATGTCTGACCTCCACCCACGTTTGGGTTTTAGATTTAGACCAATCACAGGGCGTCACGGTGGGCTTCGATCCCGTCTCCCTCCGTCTCCCTCCGACACTCCTCACCTCTTTTCAGGATTTTGTTGAGCTTTATTTTCGACATCATGTTGTTTTTTCGCGTCCTAATGTCTGGGTTCTGATTGGACGACCAGACCGTGGACCAGAGAGGAGGGGCGAGGATGAACTGGTCCCAGTCTGGTGTCTGTTGTTCTTAAAACGACCGTCCAGTTTGATCCAGAAGTTTTTTGTAAAAAATAAATAAAAAAATAATGAACATTTTTTTATGTTTAAAGACAAAAAAAAGTTTAAAAAAAATCAATGTTTTATTGTAATTTTTTTTTTTTTTTACAAGTCATTAAAACAAAAAAAAGTGACTATTTTTAATTTTTTATGCTGCAAAATGTAAAAAAAGTAATTTTTTTTTTCTGTGGAAGAAAATTTAACCTAAAAACTTGAAATTCTTTAATCTATTTGACTTTTTTTGCTCAAAAATGAGTCAATAATAAAAAATAAATGAGTTTTTTTGTTTTTTTTTAGGTTTAAAAATGTAAAATAATTACATTTAAATTCTTTTAAAATTTTTACAAACAAAGTTTAGACAAAAAAACAAATGATTGGTTTGAGTTTTTTTAGGATTCAAAATGTAAAAAAATGTAAAACAAACAAAACAAAACAAATATCAACAAATTAAATTCAACTATTTTTCATTTTTAAGCTTAAAAAACAAACTAAAAACTTTTTTGGGGCCAAAAACAAACTTTCTTATTTATTTTTTTTAGAATAAAAAAATGTAAATTTGCAACATTTTATTGTAAATTCATCAAAATAAAAGTCTTTATTTGACTTTTTTTGGCTTGAATTCATAAAATAACAATTTTTTTTGTCCCTAAAACTTAAATTTTCTTGCAGATCAAATTTAAATGAAGCTATTTTACATTTTTATTCTTAAAAAAACACAAAATTCATGTTTTTTTTTCTTTTTTTTCTCATTTACGTTCATTTTTTTAAAGTCACATGACATTTAAATCTGTTCTAATTGGACAAAAAATGAAAAACATTGATAAAAAAACACTTTATTTTTACGTTTTTTTATCAGTTTCTATTCAAATAAAATAAAATCTGTCTTTATTTTAACTTTTAATGAAGATTTGAACTTAAAAAAAAACAAGATGGAAACATGTTAAATGTTGATGCCAGTCTGAGAGTCATCTATAGACGGTACTGAGTAGTTTTACAGCCTGAAAACAACAATAAAAATAAATATAAAAAACTCTAAAGTGAACATTTCCGGTTTTTTTTTAAAGATTTGATGTATTTTTAATCTTAAAAAACACACTGTTTTGTTTTTATTTCTTCAGAATAAAATCATGAGTTTCCTTCTGTGTGTGTTTCACGGCCTTCCATCCGGCCTGAACCAGATTTACACACACACACACACACACACACACACACACACACACACACACACACACACACAAAGTGTCATCTTCCACAAACTGGTGTTGCTTCCACTGATAAAATCCATTGGTTACACTCCCTGTGTGTGTGTGTGTGTGTGTGTGTGTGTGTGTGTGTGTGTGTGTGTCTGTGTCTGTGTGTCTGTGTGTGTGTGTGTGAAGTGAAATAAAGAAGCCAATAACTCAGGAATTCAGGATTTATAATCCTGTCCAGAACAAAATGAAGACCACGACTTCTTCTGTTTTTCTGCTGCCAAAAACATTCAGTAAGCAGTTCATCTATAGTGTAAAGCTGAGTAAACATGGGGCGACATTAGGCCTAAATTCAGCTTAAAATCAGCTTGATTTCAGGTCTGATTTCAGACTGATTTTGATCTCAACCGTGCATCTTGGTGATTCGGTATAAGGACGTTCTGAGGATCCAGGGTCCAGACTAGTTCCCATCATCGGGTGGGTTTCGGTGTCAAGGCGGTTCTAAGGATCCTGGTTCTAGACTTCTGACCAATCCTGGATCAGTTTTTTTGTCTCTTGTTGAATCACCATGAACCCTCTCTCCTGATTGGTTGAACCGAATGGCATTACGTTGCAAGAAAATAGAAAACTTATAACTGTAACCATGGCAACGAAACATGGAGGCATTCTTATAGAAGAAAATCTGTTTGGTTTTGTTGGTAGAGTCTGAGTGGTTCACTCACAGCGGACTATCAGATCACCCGTCATGACGGAGAATGTTTTTTTGTTTCAGACCCAGAACAGCAGCCCCGTTTGGACGCAGCTCAACTACAGCAACAACTTCTCCTTCACGAAAAACGGTGAGAAAAAAAAATACAAACTTTTTAAAAAATCTGTTATTTTTACAAAAAAATATGGATTTTAAAAACGAGTCTAAAGTTAGTTTAAATACATTTAAATAGTTTTTTACGCTTTTATTTTTTAACATAAGGCATTTTTTTAATACTTTAACTGAAATAAATTCAAAGTAAACATAAAAAAACACAATATTTTTGTCACTTTTTTTCTTTTTGATTCATTAAATTTTTACAAATTTAAGTTTTAATTCATTATTTTATATCATTTTTATTAAAAAATACTAATATTTTTAAACTCAAACTTTGTTTTTAATAAATTTAAGTTTGTTTTTACAATAATTTTAAATATTTTTAGTATCATTTTTACAAGTTTTTTCTTTTCAGATTAAATTGATTTGAATTTAAAAAATATTATTGTTTTTAATTTAAATTTTTAATAAATCTTTCTATGATTTAATTAAAAAAAATGAATAATTTTAGCAGTTTTAGTACTTTTTTTGTTGAATTAATTCTTTCCAAAAAATACATTAAAAAATTTAACAAATTAAAAGCATTAAATTATATTTAAACAGTTTTATCCAATAATATTAATAAAAAAAATAAAATAAAAAACTAATAAAAAAAATAAAATAAAAAATAAATTAAATAAATAATAATAAAGTATTTCATTTTTTTTTTCTTCATTAAATCTAATTTAAATTTAATTAAATCACGTCTAAAATCTGATCGATCGTCATCATTTGGTGTTTTTTCGCTTTTTGAAAAATTAATAACGATTTCTGTTGTTTTTTTCAATATTTTTGACTGTTTTTTGGTTTTAAATAAATTATTAGATTTGATTTCTTTTTTTTTTAAATAAGCAGTTTTTATTTATTTATTTTTGACCCAAAACAAAGAATTTTTTGTCATTTGAATGTTTTTTTTTTTTACCAAATTTAAAAAGTGATTTGTGACAATTTTAAAGAACTTAGTCGTTTTTTCTGTTTAATTTTGACAAAAATCCTTTAATTTCCTGTTTTTAAAGTTGTTTTTTATATTATTGATTATTTTCTTTGGACGATTTATTCTGTTTACTTTATTAAATTAATTTTTAACCAATAAAAAGACATTTTTCTGTCACTTTTAATGTTTTTTTCAGCATCTTTTAGTCTTTTTTAAAATAAATAATTTCATTTTAAACCCATTTAAGTCCATTTTTCTTAAAATTTTTCAATTTAATGTTTATTTTGTTTTTTTTTTTTTCATAAAATCAAAATGATGAGATTTGAAAAATAAGTTTTTGTAACGAGAAAAATTCAAACAAAAAGACACAATTTTAAAATCAATTTTAACATAAGAATCAATCTGATTGGCCAACTCGTTGCCTCGACAACCGACCCTTTAAAAGTCAAGCACATAAAAAAACATCCCATAATAAACGAGGAAGCGTTGAGAATCATTTAATGAAAAAAGTTTTTCTTTTAAAACGACTTAAATCGTTTAAAAAAATCCACCTCATTCTATCCTATAGGAACCAGTTCATCTATAGTTGGTACTGAGTGACTTTGAGCAGTTATCTATGGAGTGATCCAGACGTGTTACAGCAGCACAGACTCCTCCACAGACGAGTCATCTCTGTGTGTCTCTCTTTCAGACGTCGTGGCCGAGAAGACGATGGGTGCGTCCAGCCTGGAGTGTCTGTCCAGCATCGTGGATCGTCTCTCCACCGTGGAGTCCAGCTGCGGCGCTCTGAGGGACGTGCCCACCTTCTCACCCACCAGCTCTGAATCTCAGCCCTGCACACCGGAGAGCCCGGCGTCCCGGCCCGTCTACCACGTCCTGTAAAGGTGGTCCGGTCCCACCGAGGACTGATCTGTACATATGTAACATAGCTCCAGTTAACCTGACCCCCGTGTAGCCCGTCAAACATATTTAAACTGCATTCATTAGTAATAAAAATATTTAAAATGTAACTTTTTACTTGTTTTATGTCATTAAATATTTTTCTGATCTGAAATCTGATTGGTCGAAACTTCTTTGGTACCGAGCTGAGACACAGACGTGTAAACTCTTCTGTTTATGTCCGGAGGGGTGAGGGGTGTTTAGGGCCTGTGTGCAGGCCCGGTGGTGTGTACCTCCTTTCTACCAAATGTGAGCAATCAATGACACCTCTGATTGGAGCGTTAACACGAGAAAACAGAGCAGATGGTGTAGATGGAGGTTACTGAGAGACCAGCAGCATTTCCTCCCACAGGAGGGAGGATGAAACGATAACCTGTTGATTCAGTTTGAAATCTTTGGGGTGTCTTGATGGGTACGTAAACCTTGGGCTGCGCTGCGTTGCCCACTTAACTCAGAAAATCTAGGATTTATGAAAAGTTCCTTCACTTAGCTTGAGTTTTATCGATCACACCTCAGGTTAAAACAAATCTAATCTCCATCTCGTCCCAATCGTGCGTCTAGAACTCTGTATATGACCATGGAGATGATGGGATGGATCAGAATCTGGTGGATTAAATTATTCATAAACAAAGACATGGCTGTACCGTGTGAGCTTGTTGGCGTCTACCACAAGCTTCAGATGGGAAGCCCAGGCTTCTCTCACCCTGGCTGCATCCTCCAGCTCACCCAGGAGGATCCTGAGTCGTTCCCTGTCCAGCTGTGAGACATAGTAATGAAAATAATTCTGTATACTTTATTAATCCCTACACCGCAGCAGGCTGCCACCTATGATGGCGCCAATAATGGGAGAATTAGGGTGTTAGATGTCTTCTCCAAGGACCCTAGACATGAACTCAGTGGGAAACTTCCGGCTCGAAGGTGAACGCTCTATCACTGAGCCAACGTTTTACGGTAGGAACGTAGATCCTGGTTACCATGGTGAGGGTAGGAACGTAGATCCTGGTTACCATGGTGAGGGTAGAAATATAGATCCTGGTTATCATGGTGAGGGTAGGAACGTAGATCCTGGTTACCATGGTGAGGGTAGGAACGTAGATCCTGGTTACCATGGCGAGGGTAGGAACGTAGATCCTGGTTACCACGGTGAGGGTAGGAACGTAGATCCTGGTTACCATGGTGAGGGTAGAAACCTAGATCCTGGTTACCATGGCGAGGGTAGGAACGTAGATCCCGGTTACCATGGTGAGGGTAGGAACGTAGATCCTGGTTACCATGGTGAGGGTAGGAACGTAGATCCTGGTTACCACGGTGAGGGTAGGAACGTAGATCCTGGTTACCATGGTGAGGGTAGGAACGTAGATCCTGGTTACCATGGTGAGGGTAGGAACGTAGATCCTGGTTACCATGGTGAGGGTAGAAACCTAGATCCTGGTTACCACGGTGAGGGTAGAAACGTAAATCCTGGTTACCATGGTGAGGGTAGAAACCTAGTTCCTGGTTACCATGGTGAGGGTAGGAACGTAGATCCTGGTTACCATGGTGAGGGTAGGAACGTAGATCCTGGTTACCATGGCGAGGGTAGGAACGTAGATCCCGGTTACCATGGTGTGGGTAGGAACGTAGATCCTGGTTACCATGGTGAGGGTAGGAATGTAGATCCTGGTTACCATGGTGATGGTAGAAATGTAGATCCTGGTTACCATGGTGTCTCCTTAATACCTGCACTCCTACGTTTCTTTGGGAGTTCATCTGTTTTTATGTCGTCCAATGAGATTTGTTTGTACATCTGACTCTCCCCTCTAGTCCCACCATGCCTGCCCAGGACTCAAACCACCCGAAGATGGCTTCCATTTATCTTTACCATTTCTATCCTAAATAAATCGGTTAAACTTCTCCCTGCATCTGAGTCTCCCCTTTAACCTCCTTCAAGAGAGGTTTTGACTCTCATGTTTCTTTTCAATTATTTTTTATTTTTGTTTCATGATGTGGATCATCCTTCATCAGTAGTTTTTATTTTACATGGACTCAACAAGTAAATTAATTATTGTTTTTGGTTAATTTATCAGGTCAAACATGTAAACCTGTCATACATACTGTCACCGCTAGAGGGGACTGTATCCTTCATGTCATGTTTGGATAATATTTTCAGATTTATTTTCTACTAAAAAATCATGTTGATTATTTTAAAATGGATTTAATTAGAACATTAATAATGTTTTTAAAATCTTACAGCTCTTCCTGAGAGCCTGAGAACTCAGAGCTTTAACCTTTTGTTGGTCAGAAAGCTTTCGCACCAACTCGTGTCTGTGAGAGAAGTCTCACCTTCACTGGTGTCACCTGCCCTCTATTAGTGGGGATACACAACTTTTGGCTGCTTTAAAGGGGTGAAGATTTGGGCTTCAGGTTCTCATGCCGACACGACAACATGGTCCTGTTTTCTTCCAGAAATCCTCAATTCACAGGGATGGAAGTCGGTTTTAAAGCAGCTCAGTGATCAGAAAAGATCTAACCCCATCTGCTGCATCCTCTTCAGTCACACCAACTATCTTCATGTCTTCCTTCACTGTATCCATGAACCTCCTCTTTGGTCTTCCTCTAGTCCTCTTTCCTGGTGGTTCCAAACCCAGCATCTTCTTCTGATGGACTCTCTCTCTCTCCTCTGTACATGTCCAAACCATCTCAGTCTGACCTCTCTGACTTTAAAACCTCTAACATGTGCTGTTCCTCTGATCCTGTCCATCCTGGTCACTCCCAGAGAGATCCTCAGCATCTTCATCTCTGCTACAAACATATCTGTTTCCTGTCTTTTTCTCAGTGACACTGTCTCTAGACCAATCAGCATGGCCGCTCTCACCACACTGTCTCTAGACCAATCAGCATGGCCGTTCTCACCACACTGTCTCTAGACCAATCAGTATGGCCGTTCTCACCACACTGTCTCTAGACCAATCAGCATCGCCGCTCTCACCACACTGTCTCTAGACCAATCAGCATGGCCGCTCTCACCACGGTGTCTCTAGACCAATCAGCATGGCCGCTCTCACCACACTGTCTCTAGACCAATCAGCATGGCCGCTCTCACCACGGTGTCTCTAGACCAATCAGCATGACCGCTCTCACCACACTGTCTCTAGACCAATCAGCATGACCGCTCTCACCACACTGTCTCTAGACCAATCAGCATGGCCGCTCTCACCACACTGTCTCTAGACCAATCAGCATGGCCGCTCTCAGCACACTGTCTCTAGACCAATCAGCATGGCCGCTTTAACCACACTGTCTCTAGACCAATCAGCATGGCCGCTCTCAGCACACTGTCTCTAGACCAATCAGCATGGCCGCTCTAACCACACTGTCTCTAGACCAATCAGCATGGTCGCTCTCACCACACTGTCTCTGGACCAATCAGCATGGCCGCTCTCACCACACTGTTTATAGACCAATCAGCATGGCCGCTCTCACCACACTGTCTCTAGACCAATCAGCATGGCCGCTCTAACCACACTGTCTCTAGACCAATCAGCATGGCCACTCTCACCACACTGTCTCTAGACCAATCAGCACGGCCGCTCTCACCACACTATCTCTAGACCAATCAGCACGGCCACTCTCACCACACTGTCTCTAGACCAATCAGCACGGCCGCTCTGACCACACTGTCTCTAGACCAATCAGCATGGCCGCTCTAACCACACTGACTCTAGACCAATCAGCATGGCCGCTCTCACCACGCTGTCTCTAGACCAATCAGCATGGCCGCTCTCACCACACTGTCTCTAGACCAATCAGCGTGGCCGCTCTCACCACACTGTCTCTAGACCAATCAGCATGGCCGCTCTCCCCACACTGTCTCTAGACCAATCAGCATGACCGCTCTCACCACACTGTCTCTCGACCAATCAGCATGGCCGCTCTCACCACACTGTCTCTAGACCAATCAGCATGGCCGCTCTCACCACGGTTTTTTTACACTTTCTCTTTCATTTTACCTGAAACTCTTCTGTCACACATCACACCTGATACTTTTCCCGCTCCACCCGTTCCAGCCTGCCTGCACACGCTTCTTCACCTCTTTTCCACACACAGAAAAAGTCATGATAAAAAACAGAGTCGAGTCAGCGTTCACTGTACACAAGCACATAAATTTATTTATACAAATATAATATGTATAACAATTGCATATCAAGAGTTAGTTGTTTTGTTTTGAATTTTTTTACGGTAAATACAGGACTATTAGATTTTAAAAAATGCAAGTCAATTCAAGAAAAAGCTTCAGTGAGATAGAAAAACATTTTTTTAAGGATTTTACTCTGAAAACCAGAAAATTTAAGTAACTTAAACACAAAAAAATTCTGTTAAATGATCATCAACACTAACACATCTGTGATTGGATGATTTAAATTAAAATAAACCAATCAGCTTTGAGGGAAACAACAAATTAATCTAATATGGTCTAACTCATGCAGCCGCGGATCTGGCTCCTCCTTATTGCCACCTTATCGGGGTGGGGGGGTATGCGTGCCCCACTGATCCTAGGAGCTATGTTGCCCGCGGCTTAATGCCCCTTTTAGGGTCACCCAAGGCAAACAGGTCCTAGGTGAGGGGCCAGACAAAGTGGCTCAAAAACTCCTATGAAGCGATCAAGCATGGCCAAGTTACCCTTGCCTGGAAGCGTGTCACCGGCGACCCCTTGGAGCCAGGCCCAAGGGTGGGGTACAAGAGCGAGCGCCTGGTGGCCGGGTTTTTACCCATGGGGCTCAGCCCGAACAGGGGACTCACCACCTGCAGGAGGGGCCATAGGGGTCGGGTGAAGGAGGAGATGGGTGGCAGCCAATGACGGGGACGCTGGTGGTCGGATCCGCGGCTGCATATGCACGCTTTAGGGACGTGGAATGTCACCACAACCGCCAGATGGGGTGGTTCGGGCATCTGGCACGTCCCACCAGGAGGAGACCAAGAGTCAGACCGTGGACCTGCTGGAGAGACTATGTCACACAGCTGGTTGGGGAACGACTCAGGATCCTTCCGGGTGAGCTGGAGGATGCAGCCGGGGGTGAGAGAAGCCTGGGCATCCTGTTGCCCCCGTGACCCGGCCCCGGATGAGCGGAAGACGACGGAACGGATGGAACGTTCATCATCGTCCCGCCCACTAAAGGACTTCTGAAAGCTGTTTTCCAATTTTAACGTCCCTGCCGACAGTTGTCACCAAATATAGATGAACTGATTGGTTTTCAGGATAGGGGTAGACGTATCTGAACTGAAACACTCAGCGTGGTTTGTTTGTGTTTACGCTCCACCATCTACTCTGACGACTCGGTTCACGGTGAATCAATAATGAATGACTTTCCTCGTCTATTTGCACGACACGCAGGGCAACCCGACCCCCGACAGGCGAGAGTAAAACGTTAAATATTGCTGATTAATTATTGCTAATTTAGATCCATGTAAATAACAAACAGCTGCAGACTGAGAGCGGGGACGACCTAGTCTGGGAGGTTAGCATCTGATGCTAACTAGCTCTGGCTGTGAGGGTTAGCTTTAGCAGTGTTTTAGCTTCACTCATTTCATTTTTATATTTCTGGGATTTTAATGTCGTCATTTTGTCGCCGTGGTTGCTGTTGCTTTAAGTTTATTGTCACGGAAATAAAAAGTAAAACGTCAGTAAAACAGAAGAAAAAACTGGAAAACAAGCAAAACATTGAAACACAAGTGATTTAATGAAGACGTTTTCAGCATTTATGAGGTGAATAAAACGATTAAAAACAATGGCGTCATGTTCTCAGATCAGAACATGGGCGGAGCCTAGTGACGCTTTGAAACGTCATTGGTTCTCTAACATATTTTTAAAAACGGTCCGAACTAATGTCGATGTATCCGGATATCAGTTAGTTATCTGTATAAACAGGCCGTTTTAAGCTGTTTTCCGTACATTTTAAATACGGGTTTCCGTCCATTTAGACTTTTATAAACATGTCTATTTTTAATCCAAATTAAAGCATTTTGCAGCGTATTTATTTACATTTAAGTTTCTCGTTATTTATTGATTTGTTTTCATTTCAGCTGTGGGTGTTGAGCTTCCTCAGCAGGGTGGGCGGGGTCTCACTCAGAGATAGAGGGAGGAGCTCTGCTATCTGGTTGGAACTTAGAGTAGAACCGTTTCTCACCTGAGTCGAGAGAAGCCAGATCGGGTAACTCGGCCATCTGGTCAGGATGCCTACCTAGCGCCTTGCTGGTGAGGTGTTTCGGGCATGTCCCACCGGGAGGATAATCTAGGGGCGGGCTACGGATCTGCTGGAGAGACTATCTCACCAGGTTTGGGTACTCTGGACTATGTTTTCAGGTTTGAAGTGATTTAGCTAATTAATTACAAAAAATTAAGAAAAAATAAACACAAATCAAGTTCAAAGCACCAAAAAAAAGTAAGAAAATCCAACACAAAATTTTCTCATAATTTTAAAACACATTTTTTACACAAACACAAACTTTCTGTTCGTCTTTAAAATGATTGTCTAAACAAATAAAATCACTAAATATTTATTTTACACTTAAAATAACTGAAATAATATTAGGATCATAAAACTCTGACTGGGACCATAAAACTTTACCAGAAAAATAAAAGATATCTTCTTCTAACTCCAGGAAACGAGCAGCTGACATTCTGTGAACCTGTCGGGATCGGAACACCTTCAGCAAAATGAATCTCTTTATGAGGATTAAAGATAAATGTTCTAGATAAAATTTAAATCCAGATAAATTTTTGCGGATATTGCACCGTTTCTTTAAAACACATGCTGCTTTTAAATCAATAATCTCTTCATGTGGCACAAAGTATTCTGAACTCCAGACAAGAAGTAACAGCAGCAACGAGAATATTTTAAGATGTGAAAAAAAAGAAGGAAAATTTATGTTTAGATGAACTTTTCTGACCAAAAAATCTCAAAGCTCTACGTTCCTACCCTCACCATGGTAACCAGGATCTATGTTCCTACCCTCACCATGGTAACCAGGATCTACGTTCCTACCCTCACCATGGTAACCAGGATCTACGTTCCTACCCTCACCATGGTAACCAGGATCTACGTTCCTACCCTCACCATGGTAACCAGGATCTACGTTCCTACCCTCACCATGGTAACCAGGATCTACGTTCCTACCCTCACCATGGTAACCAGGATCTACGTTCCCACACTCACCATGGTAACCAGGATCTACGTTCCTACCCTCACCATGGTAACCAGGATCTACGTTCCTACCCTCACCATGGTAACCAGGATCTACGTTCCTACCCTCGCCATGGTAACCGGGATCTACATTCCTGCCCTCACCATGGTAACCAGGATCTACGTTCCTACCCTCACCATGGTAACCAGGATCTACGTTCCTACCCTCACCATGGTAACCAGGATCTACATTCCTACCCTCACCATGGTAACCAGGATCTACGTTCCTACCCTCACCATGGTAACCAGGATCTACGTTCCTACCCTCGCAATGGTAACCAGGATCTACGTTCCTGCCCTCACCATGGTAACCAGCAGTGGGTGGTGATCGAAAGAACGGGATCTCAGATACAAGCGGCTGAAATGATCTTCCTCTGCAGGGTGTCTCGACTCTCACTCAGCAATAGAGGGAGGAGCTCTGCCATCCGGGAGGAAATCAGAGTAGTGCTGCTGTTCCTCTGGGTTGAGAGAAGCCAGATGGGGTGGTACGGGCCTCCCATTAGGACGCCTCCGTCGCTGGTGAGGTGTTTCGGGCCCATCCTACTGGGAAAAGACCCAGAGGCAGCGCCTAAATACTTACAGGTTTATCTTAAACTGATTTTAAAGTCAGAAAAAATCCATCCAAACATAAACTCCTCTCTTTTCGTTCTAAGCATGTATTAACTTATAAATATTTTGGGACTCGTTTTATTGCTAAATCTATGATACAAAATCTTTTTTTTTTTTGCTACAGTTCAAAAGTTAAAAAATATGTTTTTCCAAAACAGAAGAAGGAAAGCAGTCGTTCACACGCGGACACAATCACCTGTAGGATGAACAGAAACACCACTGTACAGATGGGAACCACACCTCCACGCCGTCCGAACCAATGAAAACCAACCGGGTTCAAAACAACCAACACAAGAAAAGGAGCATCAGAAAAATCACAACAACTTAGAAAAGAGATACAAACGTAACAGCTTGGCTGTTTCTAAACGGTTTAAAGCACCAGATTCAGGAAGCCCCTCTTCGTCGTGGCTCAGTCATCAGTACGGTTCCTCCATGACTCAGAGGTTCCTTTAGGGTCCTCGTCAGAGAGTCAAGACCCCTTTATTTCTTCTTCTGGAACAACCTGTTAATCAAACAGAAAGAGAAAAACAAGCTGAGAGCGATGAATTCATTCTGGTACGTACGCTCCTGACCAGAACCATCCCAACCAAAAAAAAGGGTGGTTCGAGTGCCTTGCGGGTTAGGTGTTTCGGGCACGTCCCACCGGGAGGAGACCAAGAGGCGGATCCCGGACCTGCTGGAGAGACTATGTCTCACAGCTGGCCGGGGAACACCTCAGGATCCTCCTGGGTGAGATGGAGGATGCAGCCGGGGTGAGAGAAGCCTGGGCTTCCCGTTTGAGGCTGTTGCCCCTGCGACCCGGTCCCGGAACAAGCGGAAGATGACGGAACCGAACCGAAAAAACCCCATTTATTTCTATTTGACAAAAAAACAATCATAAGTCAAGATGACCTTAAAAAACACGAATGAGGACCCCATTCTCCTCATCAATGCTTGGCCAGGCTTTTATATTGAAGGGCCCATCAGCTGGGCAGGTGAACCCACTCATACCACCCCCGTAGGTGTGCCAAAAAGAAGGAGACAAGGAAAAATTTGGCACCGCCCGTAACATTCTTTGTTGATTGCTTTTAAGTAGTAAGTGTTTTATTTATTTTCTATTCTGTCTTTGTTTTTGTGTCTTTTCTGTGGTCCCAGGGAAGGATTGGGCCTAGCGGGGATTTTAGGAGGCGTGGCCAAAAGGAGGAGGAGCTTGACGTCACATCCACCATGACAGTTGGGGTAAAACAAACCAATCAAAACCTGAGAAAGCAGCTGGTAAATTGTGTGTCTTCCGTGTGTTACCACCTAGTGTTATGTATCAGTATGAAGAGGAATTACCACCAGGAATACACCCCTGTACTGCTTGGTCACACTTTGTTTTGAGGCTCACACACATAAGCTGTTACATGACCAAAGTTCCAGGATGTCCGACTTCTTCCATACGTTCACCAAAAACAATACACAGCTGCAGCAGCAGGAGATGCCATGTGCTTAGCTTCATTATACCTAATCATGTTCATGGAATGCACTAGAGCGTTCATCATGAGAGAGTTTTATTAGCCTTGGAGGGTGAGCGTGAGATAGGTCCTAATTGCAGGTGTCTCCCGCCCAATGCGGGAGACTTGGCATGTCTGCAATTGGAATCAATGAGGGAGGATTAGACACACACAGATGTGGGAAACACACTAGGACAGGAAGTAAAATGGCTGAAACGAGAGGAAAGCTAGTTTCAAATTAAAACAGGAATACAAAACGCGACAACACAGGTGTTGTCCGTCTATCCCTTACGGTGTTGCTGTGGGTGCCAGAGCCCATCCCGGCTGATTCAAAGCGAGGGGCAGGTTGCCCCAACCCCAAACAGGTTGCCAGGCCACACACACATACAACCATACACACGCAATTTGGGCAATTTGGCACCGGCCAATCAACTTAGCATGCATGTCTTTGGAGGGTGGGAGGAAACCCACACAGACATGAGGAGAACATGCAAACTCCACACAGAAATACAATTGTTCCAAGGCTTATCCCAACCTGGGGCTCAAACCCACGACCTTCTTGCTGTGCTACCCACTGCGCCACCGTGCCGCCCTCAGACGGAAGGTGTACAGCATAATTATCTTCATGACTAAGATGTGAGGCAGCACGGTGGCACAGTGGGTAGCTCAGTGGCCTCACAGCAAGTAGGTCATTGGGACGAGGCTTGGAACACTGTCCTTTCTGTGTGGAGTTTGCATGTTCTCCCCGTGTCTGCGTGGGTTTCCCCCATCCTCCAAAAACATAACATGGCTCATAAAAAAGTAGAAACAAAGAAGCTGTTTATTTTTTCTCTGAATTCAAATCAACGTGTGCCAAAAAAAAAATACTGAAAATCTCCAGGACAGCCGTCCTTAAACCAGCTTTGGACGGCCCTCTCGTACACGATGCCAACCAGGACTTCAGGAACCAGTTGTTCTCTCCGCCTGTTTGTGCCGGCGTCCTCTTGGCAGCCGAAACGAATCTCTACATGCCAGGGTTGATAAAACTAGATCCCTGCCTGTGCTCGGCTGTCTGCAGCTCAGCTGCAGCGTACTGTTACAAATACCTTCCTAAGCTGCACCGGCGTGGGGCAACGGAACGACCCGAAGAGGGTTAGAGTCCAAGAACGACGCTTACCGAGCGCATGGGTCCGTTTGACACGAGTCTGCACCGACGCATGGCGGCGCATAGACGATAGGAATCACAGCTAATAAAGAACGTTAGAGGTTTATAGCTGCACCTGCAGAGCCGGGACCTCAGAGGTGATCAGTTACAGCTTGAATAATTTATGCCCTCCACAGGGAGAGGGGGCTGTTTATGCCCTCCACAGGGAGAGGGGGCTGTTTATGCCCTCCACAGGGAGAGGGGGCGTTTACCCAGAGGATGTACCGATACCAGGCTTTATGCTGAACTGTACTGCCATGTGTGCTACCCGCGCGGTGCAGCACAGCGTGGCAGATTAAACCACATCATGAGGGTTTCAGTTTTACATTTTATGTCCATTTTAAAAGCGAAATGTTGGGTTTTGAACGCCACAGATACAAGGCCTGTTGTGCCTGCTCAGGACTCAAACCTGCCCAGGATTAGAGCTGAGGTTGTGCATCTGTCAGGATGTGGGGACATGGAAGGAGGAGGAGGAGCAGCTGGACGTAGTGGTGGTGGAGGAAGAGGAGGAAGAGAAGGAGGAAGAAGTTTTTCAGCATTTTAGAGCGTTTTTTTTTTTTTTTTAAGCATTTTTTTTAAAAGCGATTTTAAGTGAGTTTTTTTTAGCGTTTTTAAGCGTTTTTTTTAACGTTTTTTTTTTCTAAAAAAAAAGCCTTTTTGAGCGTTTTTAAAGCGTTTTTTTGCGGTTTTTTTCTTTTGCGCGTTTTTGAGTGGGGTTTTTTTTTTTAGCGTTTTTAAGCGTTTTTTTAACGTTTTTTTTTTCTAAAAAAAGCCTTTTAGAGCGTTTTTAAAGCGTTTTTTTGCGTTTTTTTTCCTTTTGCGCGTTTTTGAGTGGGTTTTTTTTTTTTAGCGTTTTTAAGCGTTTTTTTTAAGTGTTATTTTGCATTTTTTTTTTTTAAATCGTTTTTAAGTGGGGGTTTTTTTGCGGTTTTTTTCTTAGTGTTTTAACGCGGTTTTTTTTAGCGTATTTTAGCGTTTTTTCAGCTTTTTTTTTTAGCGTTTAGCGGAAGAAGAAGAGGAGGAAGAAGAGGAGGAGCAGGTGGAAGAGGACGAGGAGGAGACGGAGATGAAGGAGGAGGAGAATGAGGACGTGATGCCCCTACAAAGACGTCCATAGTGATTGCCTTTAAACAGGCAGCAGGATCCACAGGTGTGTGTCATCAAACTAATCATCCTCATGTATCCCTAATCTGAGTGATAAGGGAAGGTCCAGGGCTCCCTCTGGTGGCCGGTGAGGGGATTATGACGTCATCTGAGTTTCACCACATGACACTTTGTTTTTTTGTGGATTTTAGTTGAACCTTTTTTTTTCTGGAATCTGGAAAAAAAAAATTTTATTCTAAAAAGTTAATTCAAGTTTTAAAAAAACTGAAAATAAAACATTTATTTTTACAGTGAGGAAGAAAATCCTGAGTTTTTATTGGTTCCCGTCTGTGTGTAAAAAATAAAACCAGTTTAAATCCAGGTCAAAGTGTGTTTCGACCAAAATCAGAAAAACACTTTATCCTCATGTTTTATTTTAAGTTCCTCAGGTGGGCGTGGCCAGATAAAATATCTGAACCAATCAAAACCTCTTGATTTTTTTTACTATTTATATATTTTTTCTTCTGATTTTGTTCCTGTTTTTTTTGTCTTTGTTTTGTTTCCACTTCTGAACCACTTATCCCTCCTCGGTCTGCAGGAGGGGGGCGGAGTCTGTCCCGGCTGATTGCAGGTGAGACGCAGGATACACTCCAAACGGGTCGCTAGTCTGTTGCAGGGCCACACACACTCATTCCTATGGGGTAATTTTCTAGCAGCCAATCAACCTAACATGTATGAGAAGAAAATCAGAGAAAAACCAACACATACACATGGAGAACATGCAAACCACACACAGAAAGACCAGTGATTCAAGTCTTGCCCCCGAGCTGAGACTCAACCTTCTTGCTGGGATGCCACATGCTAACCGCTGCGCCACCTCGCAGCCCTAGTGTGTTTGTGTTTAATCTTCTTTCTACTTCCTACAATGTGTGTGTATGTGTATGCCTGTGTGTGTGCCTGTGTGTGTGCCCATGTGTCTATGTGTGTGTACCTGTGTCTACCTGTGTGTGTGTGTGTGTGTGTGTATGTGAGTACCTGTGTGTGTGTGTGTATGCCTGTATGTGTGTGTGTGTATGCCTGTGTGTGTGTGTGTATGCCTGTATGTGTGTGTATGCCTGTGTGTGTGTGTGTGTGTGTGCCTGTGTGTGTATGCCTATGTGCCTGTGTGTGTATGCCTATGTTTCTGCCCATATGTGTGTGTGTGTGTGTGTATGCCTATGTTTCTGCCCATATGTGTGTGTGTGTGTGTGTGTGTGTGTGTGTGTGCCTATGTTTCTGCCCGTGTGTGTGTGTGTCTGTGTGTGTGTACCTGTGTCTACCTGGGTGTGTGTGTACCTGTCTGTGTACCTGTGTCTACCTGGGTGTGTGTGTACCTGTGTGTGCGCCTGTGTCTACCTGGGTGTGTGTGTACCTGTGTGTGTATGCCTATGTTTCTGCCCATATGTGTGTGTGTGTGTGTGTATGCCTATGTTTCTGCCCATATGTGTGTGTGTGTGTGTGTGTGTGTGTGTGCCTATGTTTCTGCCCGTGTGTGTGTGTGTGTGTCTGTGTGTGTGTCTGTGTACCTGTGTCTACCTGGGTGTGTGTGTGTGTGTGTGTCTGTGTGTGTGTCTGTGTCTGTGTACCTGTGTCTACCTGGGTGTGTGTGTACCTGTCTGTGTACTTGTGTCTACCTGGGTGTGTGTGTACCTGTGTGTGCGCCTGTGTCTACCTGGGTGTGTGTGTGTGCCCTCGCTAAATCGAAGCGCCTCACCTACGCCATGTGGTTCTGTTGAGAGGAGAGGTTCTGCTGCTGCTGCTGCTGCATGAGGAGCTGCTGCTGCTGGCGACGCCGCGCCGTACGAAGCTTCTCGAAGCGAGCCTCCATCTCCTCCAGGACCTTGGGCGTGTAGCGGACCACCAGTTTCACGCTGTCCTTGGCGGCCTTAAGGAGCTCCACCGCTTTTTCGTGATGTTCTCCTTCAACGCTCTGCCGAACGAGAGGAGGTTCAGAACCCACAGTGTACGGATTTGACCAATTACAGGAGGATGAATCAACGTTGGCCTGCTGTAAACCCTCCATGTTAGGTTCTAGACCAGAGGTGGGCAAACTTTTTGATTCCTAGGCCACATTGGGTTCTAACATTTCACCAGCGGGCTGGAACAGGATCAGATAGATGGCATGCTTTGGTAATCTCTAGATTAGACCAATAGAATGACGGCACTAGGTTTGAAATCTAAGCGCTTGATGTAACATTTTTCTTGTTTAAACATCTAACACGTTTGTTTACGTGTGTGTATTGGCCCCGATGGCTTTCCATATCTGTGCACATTGTTTATTTTGGGCATCACATTTTAATGGGAGCAGTGTTGATGTGTCTTTGTCGCCGTCTGGTGACAAAACATCAGAATTACAGGAGAATAAAAATATTAACAAGGTTTATTTATTTAATTTTTCAAGTTCGACGGGCCGGAATAAAACGTTTAATGGGCCGCAGTTTGCCCATGCCTGGTCTAAAGGATGCAGCCAGAGTGAGAGAAGTATGGACCCCGGACAAGCAGAAGACGACTGAATGGACTGTTATGTAAACAAAACAATTTCTCCTGAAAATAAAAACATTCTTCTCATGCTTTTTATCCAGAACAGAAAAAATCTGTTGCCCCGTTCCTTCTTCTTCCGCTTATCCAGGGACCGGGTTGCAGGGGTTACAGCCTCAGATGGGGAGCCCAGGCTCCTCTCACCCTGGCTGCATCCTCCAGCTCACCCGGAAGGATCCCAATTCATTCCCCAGCCAGCTGTGAGACATAGTCTCTCCAGCGGGTCAGGGGTCTGCCTCTTGGTCTCCTCCTGGTGGGACGTACCCGAAACCGCTCACCAGCGAAGCGCTCGGGGCCATCCTGACCAGATGCCCGATCCACCGCCATGCCCATCCATATGTTTTACATTTTTAAGCATGAAAACATCCATAAAACTTAAAAAAAATGCTCTTGTTTGTTCATGAAATCACTTTATTTAATCACAGAAAAACTAAAAGAGTTGGTTTAAAATCCTTTAACAGTGTGTTTCTGTGTGTTGAACCGTGTGTGTGTGTGTGTGTGTGTGTGTGTGTGTGTGTGTGTGTGTGTGTGAGGTTGTATTTGTTCGTCTGACCTACCACGCCGTTGACGGAGAGCAGCTGATCTCCTCGCTTCAGGCCTCCGTGTCTTTCGGCCACGCCTCCAGGGATGATACGGGAGATGTATATGGGTGAGTTCTGCTCTTTACCACCCATCACGTTAAAGCCCAACCCCTCCTCTGTTTTAGGTAGCTCCACCACCCGAGGATGTGAGTGACCTTCACTGGCTGCGAAGGCTGCGACCGTGGCCTGAGGAGGAAGGAACAACATGGTAAACACGTCCAGAGAAACCAGATGTGGGATCTTTTAATAATCCTGCTTCTCTTTTTACAGGCTGCAGGAGAGCCCTCCATCTCATTTCAGATGGAATGCCTCTGACAAAGCGGCAGGATTAAGTCAGAGTGGAGGATTAGGACTCCACGTGAGAAGTTTCCTGGCTTTCTAAGCGTGTGGATTAGCAGCAGAGAGGCAGGACAGACTGGGTTTCTCCTGCAGCTGCAGCTTCTTAAAACAGGAACCAAACACTCGGGAGCTCGTTAGCCGAGTTAATGTCAGGAAAATCCACAGAAAAGATCCACAGATGTATCATCACACCTGGCAGCACCTCGTACGAGGCAAATCAGGACAGGCACAGAAAAGTGGAAACAGTTTCTATCCCTTCGTGATCTGAATATTAATTCACAGACACGGTTTGGATTCAGACAGACCGAAGTGTGCCGCTTCGCAGGAGGATATTAGATAACGACCGAAGTCAGAAATCTATAATAATCACTTGGTTTGGGAACAAACTGAGCCACAGCGACCCAGACAGACGGGTTTCAATTCAACGTCGGCAGAAATCTCCAAGTCTGAATCCAGCTGCTGGTAAAATTTATGAACCACATATTTTCCGTTCCGTCATCTTCCACTTGTTCCAGGTCGGGTCGCGGGGGCAACAGCCTCAAACGGGCAGCCCAGGATTCTCTCTCCCCGGCTGCATCCTCTAGCTCACCTGGAAGGATCTCAAGTCATTTCACGGCCAGCTGTGAGACATAGTCTCTCCAGCGGGTCCAGGGTCTGCCCCTTGGTCTCCTCCCGGTGGGACATGCCCGAAACACCTCGCCCGCGAGGCGCTCCGGGGGCATCCTGACCAGATGCCCGAACCACCCCATCTGGCTCCTCTTGACCTGGAGGAGGAGCGGCTCTACACCGAGCTCCTCCCGGATGGCAGAGCTCCTCACCCGATCTCTGAGTGAGAGCCCAGCCACCCTGCGGAGGAAGCTCATTTTGCCCGCTTGTACCTACAATCTCATTCTTTCGGTCACCACCCACAGCTGGTGACCATGGTGAGGGTAGGAACGTAGATCATGGTTACCACGGTGAGGGTAGGAACATAGATCCTGGTTACCATGGTGAGGGTAGGAACGTAGATCCTTGTTACCATGGTGAGGGTAGGAACGTAGATCCTTGTTACCATGGTGAGGGTACAAACGTAGATCCTGGTTACCACGGTGAGGGTAGGAACGTAGATCCTGGTTACCATGGTGAGGGTAGGAACGTAGATCCTGGTTACCACGGTGAGGGTAGGAACGTAGATCCTGGTTACCATGGTGAGGGTAGGAACGTAGATCCTGGTTACCATGGTGAGGGTAGGAACGTAGATCCTGGTTACCATGGTGAGGGTCGGAACGTAGATCCTGGTTACCATGTTGAGGGTAGGAACCTAGATCCTGGTTACCATGGTGAGGGTAGGAACGTAGATCCTGGTTACCATGGTGAGGATAGGAACGTAGATCCTGGTTACCATGGTGAGGGTAGGAACGTAGATCCTGGTTACCATGGTGAGGGTAGGAACGTAGATCCTGGTTACCATGTTGAGGGTAGGAACGTAGATCCTGGTTACCATGGTGAGGGTAGGAACGTAGATCCTGGTTACCATGGTGAGGGTAGGAACGTAGATCGACTTGTAAATCCAGAGCTTTGCTTTTCGGCTCAGCTCTCTCTTTACCATGACGGACCGATACAGCGTCCTGATATTTTCTACTACTATTTTACTACGTCCACATATTTTTTGTTTTTTAAAACCTGAACGGCCTCTAAAATTTTCCCCCATTGGAAACAAGCAATTTTTTTCTCTCATTTTAACAACATTTGGATTCAAATTTGGATTCATTGAAAAGAAAAAATTAAAGAAAAGTCCGATGAGGAGCTTTTGTTTTCTCTCTGAAATGAAGACTTGATATAAAGATCGTTTTTCTGAAAGAACGAGTTTTATTTAAAGAAACAACATGGGACCGAAAAAGAATCCAGGAGTGGAGGAATTAGAAGACCTTAAGGCCGCTATTGATTCCCTCGCTACTACCGTCACAACGATCAAGACGCAACAAGACAAAATATTAGACCTCATGGAGGAGGTTAAAGCCTTACGTATTCAAAACGCTGCCAAGGAGAAACGTATCGTGGAGTTGGAGAGACGTGTGGATGATCTGGAGCAGTATACACGGATGAACGATGTGATCGTCACCGGCATTAAAATCAAGCCGCGAACGTACGCGCGCGCGGTCTTCAAAGGAGGAGAAGAGCACAGTGAGGAGGACGCACGCTCCGTGGAACTACAGGTAGCAGCTCATCTCCGAGACAAGGGGATAGAACTCAACCTGGAAGACATCGAGGCCTGTCACCCACTGCCGACTGGGCGAGGAAGACCACCTGCCGTCATCATGCGTTTCATCAACCGAAAAAACAAAACGGAACTCCTAAAGCAAGGTCGAAAATTGAAAGGATCAAATATCTACCTTAATGAACATTTAACAAAGAAAAACTCAGAAATTGCCAAAAAAGCTCGAATGCTAAAAAAGGAGCAGAAAATCCAGCACACTTGGATCCGGAGCTGTAAGATCTTCATCAAACTCAACGGCAGCCCAGAGGAAGCAAGAGTGTTACTGGTGAGAAACCTAGAGGAACTGGAACGATTCTAACACCAGGTAACCAACTCAACAAACACCTCATGCATAACCTACATAAAAAAAACTAATTTCAAGAAACCAGTATGAAAAAACTCCAAGAACTTCTACAACAGAACCAAAAAGAACTGGACACCTTCACAGTAGAAGACACAGACACACTTGATCCAACAGCAGAAATAGACCCAGATGCAAATTTCTTCATAAGTTCTCATATAAACTGCAAATACTATGAACACAAACTGTTTGAAAGTAATATTAATTTAGAAGGAAAACTATCAATTATACACCTTAATAGCAGAAGTATGCAAGATGATTTCACTTCTATTTGTGATTTTCTCAAAGAATTCACTCATCCGTTCAGTATCATTGCAATAACAGAAACATGGTTCAATGAAAACACTCACAGTTATTATGATATGGAAAATTACATAATGATAACAAAGAATAGAGAAAAGAAAACGGGAGGAGGGGTTGCTCTGTATGTCCACACTTCATTAGAACATGTTTTATTATCAAATATGACTGTTGCTATAAATGATGTTATGGAATGTTTAACAATAGAAATCCAAAGAAAAAAGACTAAAAATATCATAGTAAGTGTTGTGTATCGTTCACCAAGTTCAAGTGTTGAGAATTTTATTGAATGTATGGAGAAACTTTATTCTGGTGTGACTCAGAAAACCTTGTACATCTGTGGTGATTACAACCTTGACTTGTTAAACCCAACCAAGCAGAAAAGTATTGATGACTTCATAAACACAATGCATTCTATGTCACTTTATCCAAGAATAACCAAACCTAGTAGAATAACATCACACAGTGCCACAATAATAGATAACATCTTTAGCAATAACATGGAAAGTCAGATTACAAGTGGACTCTTTATCGCTGACATTACAGATCATTTACCCATCTTCACTGTCTCAGAATCTGATTTTAAAAAACAACCTAAATCTACTGAACCCTTTCTAAAACGAATACTAACTGAAGAAACAATCAACTCTCTCAACAACAGCTTAAGTCAACAGGATTGGACCGGAATTTATGAAGAGACAGATGTTGACAAAGCTTACAATAATTTCTTAAATTTATTTCTGACTCATTATAACAATCACTGTTTCTTAAAGGAAATGAAAGTAAACTATAGATGTGAAAACAAGCCATGGCTGACTAAAGGGATCATAAATGCTTGCAAAAAGAAAAATAACTTGTATAAAATATTCATAAAAACAAAAACCAAAGCAACACAACAAAGATATAAAAAATAAAAAAATAAACTAATAGACATAATTAGAACAAGCAAGCAATTATATTATCGAAGACTGTTGTATGAAAACCAAAATAACATGAAAAAAATGTGGAATGTATTGAATGCTTTGCTTAAACAAAAAAATAAGAAGTCAGAATATCCAGAGTACTTCAGTGCAGAAAATCACAAAGTCAGAAGCAGAATAGATGTGGCAAACTATTTTAATAAATATTTTGTAAATATTGGTCCTGAGTTGGCTTCAAAAATTAACAAAATTGACACCGTGTACTGTAAAAATGATATTGAAAGAAATCCATCTACCATGTTTCTCTCTCCAACAACTGAAAAAGAAGTAATAGATACTGTTAACAGGTGTAAAAGTAAATCATCAAGAGACTGTCATGACATCAGTATGAGATTAATCAAACAGGTCATCGATAACATTGTCAAACCTCTCACACACATTTGTAACTTATCATTTCAATCTGGACAGTTTCCAAAAAAAATGAAAATGGCAAAAATAATTCCTATCTTCAAAAGTGAAGATAAACATGATTTTACCAACTACAGACCGATTTCTCTGTTACCTCAATTCTCAAAAATACTGGAAAAACTGTTCAATACACGCCTGGAAAACTTTATACATAAACATCACATTATCAACGAAGGTCAATATGGATTTACGACAAAAAGAACTACCTCAATGGCTATACTCGACGCAACTGAGGAAATAACAAGTGCGATAGATTGTAAAAAATATGCAATTGGAATTTTTATAGATTTAAAGAAAGCTTTTGATACAATCAATCATGCAATATTACTTAAAAAATTACAAGAACACGGGATAAGGGGAATCGCTGGGGAATGGATACAAAGCTATTTAACGGAAAGAACGCAATATGTACAAATTGGGTCTACTTCATCTGAGACTCTTAGTATTTCTTGTGGTGTTCCCCAAGGCTCCGTATTGGGACCAAAACTTTTTAATATTTACATAAACGATATTCTTATGGTATCACAGTCGCTAAAACTCATACTGTTTGCAGATGATACATCTATATTCTATAGCAGTCATAGTTACAATGAACTTAGTCAATCAGGAGCTCAGCAAAATAAAAAAATGGATGGATATCAATAAATTATCTCTTAATCTGAACAAAACTAAAGTCATGTTCTTTGGAAATACAAAAACAAGCTCCAAACAACCAATTGTAATTGAAAATGTACAAATTGAGACTGTAGATGAAGCAAAATTTTTGGGAATCATCATAGACAATAAACTGTCTTGGAAACCCCACGTCAGACATGTAAAAGCAAAAATATCCAAAAGTCTCTCTATAATAAATAAAATTAAACATCACCTTGATTTCAACTCCTTGCGCACATTGTACTGCTCGATGGTTCTTCCATATCTCACTTATGGTGTTGAAATATGATGGAATACCTATCAGACGACACTATCACCCTTAACTGTCTTACAGAAAAAAGCACTACGAATTATACATAAAGTTGGTTTTTTGGATCATACTCACAACCTCTTTGCACATTCTAAACTCTTAAAATTTAAAGACCTTTCCCAGTACTACTCAGCAATCACAATGTTTAAAGCATACCACAAACTACTGCCAAAAAATTTACAAAGTCTATTTAATCTGAATGAAAAATCACATAACCTGAGAGTAATAGGAGACTTTAAACAGCCCAAAGTGAGAACCACTAAAAAAAGCTTTTGCATGTCTGTACGTGGTGTAAAAACTCTGGAATAGTCTCGAAAAATCCTCCAAGCAATATCAAAATGTAAATACGTTCAAACTAAACTACAAACATATGATTTGGTCACAGTATATGGAATGTCTAATGTAATTATATCACTGTCTTCTGTTGGAGTGTTTTTTTTTGTTTGTTTGTTTTTTTTGTGTGTGTTTTTCTTTTGGTTTTTTTTTTGGTTTTTTTTTTTTTTTTTTTTTTATTGTGGTGGTGTGGGTAACCAGGTCCGTATCCTTCCATTTTCAGTAATCGTCTTAAGGTTGAAACAATATAAAATGAATTATTTATTGTAAATATGTATCATAGAGCACTGGGGGTGGGGTTAAGTAAGTTTTCTTCCCCCCACTCCTTCTTGGACACTAGAAACTTTGATTTGTGCACTTGTTATACCTTCTTATTATTTCTATTGAGTTGCTGTACAAAAAAATGTTTATGTTGATTTGAGAACATGCTACCTTGTCCAAGATAAATAATAAAAAAAAAAAAAAAAAAACAGCAGTTGTTTGGATAAATTTGTTCACTAGAGAGCAGTAATTTTCTGAAGCCTCAAACACTTCGAACAAGTTTGGAAATCGAAGTGTTGATGTTTAACGAACCTCAATTTTTTTTGCCTTCTGGATTAAAAGGGTTTCCTTCCAAAGAACGAGGCTCTAAAACCAAGGTATGATCTATTGTTTTTGTACATAGATCTACCGTATTTTCACGACCGTAAGGTGCACCTAAAAGTCTCAAATTTTCTTCAAAATGACTAGTGCGCCCTATTTGATTTGTGGACATATTGGAGAACCATGAGGCGGACGCAGTTGAGAACATTAAAGGGGGAAGTGTGGGCGTGGATTGTGTCTAAAAGAACAGGTATGTGCTTTATGGACACGCTTATGAAGCTCGGTTTAAACTGATGGCAATCAGCTACGCAGTGGTGGAACGTAACGAAGTAAATGTACTTCGTTACTGTACTTAAATAAAAAAATTGTGTATCTGTACTTTACTTAAGTAAAATTTAAGACCGGTCCTTTTACTTTTACTTCACAACATTTTTAGAGTAAATATCTGTACTTTTACTTCACTACTTATAAAAGTGTGTTTTACATTTTTTGTTACATTTTCGTTCAGGAATTTGAAAAATACACCTTTTTTTTTTTTTTTTTTTTTTTTTTTTAGCGCATCTTGAAGCCGCATCGCCAAAATCAAAAGAAGCAGTTGATCGGGAGAAGAAGTCATGAATCGAGAAACATTTTCCATTCATTTAAAAACCTAACATCAAATATAGAACAAATTAAAAAGAATCAGAAGATCGTTATTCGTTGTGTTTACTTCTAAATAAAAAGTTGAGCCATCATTAAACAGAGCAGGGGCGGATCTAGAATTTTCCAAAGGGGGGTGGGGCTTTGACAAAGCCAATATATAGTGACTGGGGGGGGCTCCCCTCCACCCCAAAAACATTTTAAAAAATAAGTGTCATTTTCCTCCATTTTGGTGGCTGCTGGCCCTTTAAGAGGATAGCTTGACTTGTCCCCTTTTATTTTATTTATTTATTTATTTTGTGGACCAAAAGAGGCGGGAGAGGGGGGGTCACACCCCTGCAGAGTATTTATCCTGGTTACCATGGTGACACCCTATAGCACAAAAAATAACACTTAAATTATGATCGAATACTTTTACTTTTTACTTAAAAAGTACAATTTACACCAATTACTTTGTACTTATACTTAAGTAGATTTTTTTTTTTTTTGGTACTTCCACCACTGCAGCTACGCGAAGGAACGTGGGAATTGAGCCGCCGTAGGAAAATTTAAAATTAACGAGTCGATGGTTCGTAAATGGAGGAAGCTGGAAAATGAGCTGCGACAGGTGAAGAAGACGCAGCTGAGTTTCTGTGGAAACAAGACGAGGTGGCCAGAGTTGGAGGAAAGACTCCAGCAGCGATGGACGACCAGAGGAGACCACAGCTTCACGAAGGGTGGAAGGCAGCGCCGGGCGAGTTACGGGTAGATGCTTGGGCTAACGTGTCTGCTGGCACCGTTGTCCCAGCATCATTTCCGAGGAGCCGCACGGTACAGAAAGTGACTCTGACAGCGTGGAAAGTGAACCTGCGAGGCTGGATTTAGAGCAGCTGTTAGATTCTGAACCAGAGGATGAGGACTTGGATGGATTTAATAAATGACTTTATGACGACTGTAAATAATATTTAAATAAAACCAACCAAACTCAGTTTTACTTCTGATCTATTTTTAAATACACACACTTGTCTGCTTGTGTGTGTGTTGTTGTAAGGCGGACGTACGTAGTAGAGGATATGTATATAAAACCCACGCCCTGTCATCAGGTGCGCCTTATGTGTGTGTTAAATACAGAGCACGCAAAATTTGTACTGCGCCTTTTAATACGGTGCGCCTTATGGTCGTGAAAATACGGTACTTTTCAAGTATCAAACCTCCTGAGATCTACCAATCCAGTGTCAACATCACACACACACACACACACACACACACACACACACACACACACACACACACACACACACACACACACACACACACAAACAGACATTTTCCACATGCAAGGAGTGCTTTAAGAGGCGCTGTTCGTAAAGAACAAGCTTAACAACGTGCTTTCACGTCACTGACTTTAAAAATTACTTATAACACAGAAAAAAGCCGTTAGATTGTGTGTTTTTTTTGTTTTTTTTTTTAAAAAGTGTCTCGAGGTTAGAATTCATCCACAGTAACCATGGCAACAATGAGAAACCTCTTGTTTTTTGTCGTGTTGTTGCATCAGATTGACATATTTTCCATAAAGTGATGTAATATTTGATTTGATCCTTCGGTATGAGGATTCCTTCCTCATTGATGATGATGAAATGATTCAACGTGAGATGAACATGACGTCATGGCTGAGCAGCGTTACCACGTCTGACTGAGAAACATGCTGCTGTTTGTTTTTCAGGCTCCGCTGGACGCTGAACTAACGAGGAGCACGGATTATTCTCCACCTTAGATCTGATATCCAGCATCAGATAGGTAGCAGATCCACACGGACCAGCTTCCACTGGGAATAAAACGTGTCTGTGATTCTCGTCTCTATCGTAACTCATGCAGATGGATCAAAAATAGACAAGAAATCAACCAAAATCCACATTAAAATCAGAAAATTCTGCAATAAATTTGACAAAAACAAGGATAATTTAATTCAATTACAGGATAAATTGATTAAAATTCACAATAAATTTAGTGAAATCTGATTAATGAAGTTTTAAAAAAAAAGTAGAATAAATCTAACATGGTCCCCGCCTGGAGTACAGTGGAGAGCCCCCTGAATGTCGGGGCAGGGTCCTGCCCCAAGTGGGGGAGTTTATGTATCTCAGGGTCTTGTTCACGAGTTGGGGAAGGATAGAGCGAGAGAGCAACAGCCGGATCAGTGCGGCGTGTGCAGTAATTAGGACGCTGCATCGGTCTGTTGTGGTAAAGAGAGAGCTGAACCGAAAAGAGAAGCTCTGAATTTACAAGTCGATCTACGTTCCTACCCTCACCATGGCAACCAGAATCTATGTTCCTACCCTCACCATGGTAACCAGGATCTACGTTCCTACCCTCACCGTGGTAACCAGGATCTACGTTCCTACCCTCACCATGGTAACCAGGATCCACGTTCCTACCCTCACCGTGGTAACCAGGATCTACGTTCCTACCCTCACCATGGTAACCAGAATCTACGTTCCTACCCTCACCATGGTAACCAGGATCTACGTTCCTACCTTCACCATGGTAACCAGGATCTACGTTCCTACCCTCACCATGGTAACCAGGATCTATGTTCCTACCCTCACCATGGTAACCAGAATCTACGTTCCTACCCTCACCATGGTAACCAGAATCTACGTTCCTACCCTCACCATGGTAACCAGGATCTACGTTCCTACCCTCACCATGGTAACCAGGATCTACGTTCCTACCTTCACCATGGTAACCAGGATCTACGTTCCTACCCTCACCATGGTAACCAGGATCTACGTTCCTACCCTCACCATGGTAACCAGAATCTACGTTCCTACCCTCACCATGGTAACCAGGATCTACGTTCCTACCCTCACCATGGTAACCAGGATCTACATTCCTACCCTCACCATGGTAACCAGGATCTACTTTCCTGAACTTGATTCACTATGGTCCAAACTGTAAGGCAGGAAGTGGGTGATATCACGTTCAGTGGTAGTAACTCTGTGTGGTATTGTGCAGACTGGTGACCAGTGGAGGGTGTCCCCACATCTAGCCAGAGAGGGCTCTCCGGCGCCCCCTGACAACGTGGTTCATTCATCTTCAGAACCGTCCATCCCTAAAAGGGTTGCATTGGGCGGGGTGTGCCGGAGCCTTTCCCAGCGGATTCAAGGCAAGACGCAGGGTACACCGCAAACAGGTCGCCCGTCTGTCGCAGGTTCACACACACACAAGCATACTCATTGTAGGGGCATTTTTATAGCAACCAATCAACCCAACCTGTATGTTTTTGGAGGAAACCAGAGAAAACCACCTCCATAAAGTTAGCCCCCCTTAAAAATTATATAAACAAAATAAACAAAAAATATGTCCATTTGTGCTGTTTTAGGTTTTTTATTTTAAGAAATACAATTTGGATGATGACATCATCCAGACCGTCATTTATTTCCGGGTGTTGCCATCTTTGATGACGTCATATTTGATGGCGTCATCGTCCAAATCGTATATCTTAAAATAAAAAACTAAAACAGCACAAACTTTTGAGATATTTTTTGTTTATATATTTTTTAAGACGGAGCTTCACGGAGGAGAGAAAACCCACACATATACTGGGAGAACATGCAAACTCCACACAGAAAGCCCAGTGTTCCAAGCTTTGTCCCCACCCGGGACTCAAACCCCTGACCTTCTTGCTGTGAGGCCACTGTGCTACCCACTGCAGCACTGTACAGACTATGGCCCAAAACTCCTTTTTACCTTCCGTGTTCGCTCAATCTTCCTTGTTTGTTTCACACGGTGTTTCTCAGGGTGACAGATCGGGTACAGTAAAACAAACAGAGATTTTTCTACCTTCACACACATTTAAAGATTAATTCCCTCTAATCTAGTTCATGTTTATAAACTTTATCCAGAAACAAAGTGGAAGTGAATCTAAAAGAAGAGGATCCTCTCTCATCCATCACGAAACCATGAGAGAGAAAAGATCAGGATGTTTTTCAGAGGATTTAAACTGATGGATTATTTTGGATTTGACTTCGTTTTCCTTCTAATTTAATCATTTATCAGCAGTTAGTGTTTGTTTAACGACACTAAGCCTCACTCTGTCGATGCAGAGATAATATCAGTGAATAATGGAGTCCAGAATAACAGAGGGAAGCTTTTATTCAGAGAATAGAGAAGATGTTTTTCGGTTCTGTGTTGGAAGTAAATGTTCTTTTATCACTGTTTAAATGTTGTAGAATCTCACAACAAAATCAGTGGAAAAGTTAGATTATTAATAAATTTAAAATGATTGCAAATCCATTAAGATTGTTCATTTATCATCTGGATTACTCCTTTCCTTAGCCCTGATTTAGTACACCTGGTCCCATCCCCAGATGTGCCTTGTTTCCCTATTGGACTATTTGAGCTCTGGTGTCCCGGGAGGGCGGGTTATTGAGGGATTCTGGGCTAAGACTGGTGGATCTGGAGAGTGAAGTGGGATTGGGTGGACGTGGACGGGGTTTAAAGGTGTTGATATGTTTCTTGAGAAGAACAGGGTTTTTGTTTAGGGTGTGAGGATTGGTAGTGTCGATAGGAGGCGGTAATGCCTTACAAGGGTGCTTCTGCCGTCAAACCTCAAGAACAACAAAATTCCTCTGCTGCTTCTCCTTCTGCACACTGCTCCTCTGGCCTGCAGTGCTGCCACCATGCAGCCATGATGGCCTCCCTCAAAAGCTCTGATCCTCATCCTGCTGATCTTGGAACGTAGATCCTGGTTACCATGGTGAGGGTAGGAATGTAGATCCTGGTTACCATGGTGAGGGTAGGAACGTAGATCCTGGTTACCATGGTGAGGGTAGGAACGTAGATCCTGGTTACCATGGTGAGGGTAGGAATGTAGCTGCTGGTTACCATGGTGAGGGTAGAAACATAGATCCTGGTTACCATGGTGAGGATAGGAACGTAGATCCTGGTTACCATGGTGAGGGTAGGAACGTAGATCCTGGTTACCATGGTGAGGGTAGGAACGTAGCTGCTGGTTACCATGGTGAGGGTAGAAACATAGATCCTGGTTACCACGGTGAGGGTAGGAACGTAGCTGCTGGTTACCATGGTGAGGGTAGAAACATAGATCCTGGTTACCACGGTGAGGGTAGGAACGTAGATCCTGGTTACCATGATGAGGGTAGGAACATAGATCCTGGTTACCATGGTGAGGGTAGAAACATAGATCCTGGTTACCATGGTAAGGGTAGGAACATAGATCCTGGTTACCATGGTGAGGGTAGGAACATAGATCCTGGTTACCATGGTGAGGGTAGGAACATAGATCCTGGTTACCATGGTAAGGGTAGGACCGTAGCTGCTGGTTACCGTGGTGAGGGAGCTCACGGAGCTCATCATGGAGCTGTAGCTCCTAATGAAGATCATTAACATGGAGGATATTAAGTTTCCATCTGCTCCGACATGATGAAAAATAGATCATTATGTCTCTAACTCATTAATTACTGACTCATGCATAAAATCTTCAGTAATGACGGACGATGTGTCGGGAAGAGAAGCGTACCTTGGCCGTGGCTCGAGCCTGGTATTCCGGGCAGCCGTTCACCGTTATCGTCTCATGCATGTACTGGTAGACCTGGAAGAAACAAAGACAGAGAGCGGATTTAATTACAGTCAGATGGAGAAAGAAAACCACCTGCTTATTTCCATTAATAAATCCCCAGGTTCGTTCTCAACAGAGGAAGGTTTCACTGGGATGGCCAGAAAGCGAGCGTAGCTGGTCTAATTGATTTTGTGATTTCAACACCTGAGATTAAAAAACAAAGGTGTTTTTGAGCTGAAATTTTTCTTTAACTTTGTCTTTATTCCTCACAGTGTTTTTCTGTGTGATTCTGAGCTGCCAGCTGATTGGTCGTTCACATCTCACACTTTTAGTGAACATAGTTGCGAGCTTTTAAATCCTCAAAAAGTAAGGAAAAATTTCCCACCCAGACCTTCAGCAGTGCTCCATCTACATCAACCAACATGTTTTCATGTTTAAAAAAAACCCTTTTTTTCTGAATTAACACAGGATTTAAAAAAAAAAATGGCTGAAAAATTAGTTTAAAGAAAATTGGTCAATTTTTTTTGCAAGATGTTAAAAAAGTTCTGTGTAAATGTGTTTTTATTTAGGAAGAAAGTGAATGACTCTGTTTTCAATATGTCTGACACACACACACACACACACACACACACACACACACACACACACACACACACACACACACACACACATACACACACGTCTCTGTGGGCACTTTGACGACACCACACTCTGATTTGGACACATCCTGATGTTCTACATTTCATGTTTGTCCGTCTATGGTCCCTAGTTGAGTCATCGGGGTGCAGCAGCCAATCCTCGCTGACTTCAGGGAAGAAGCAAGGTACACCCATAACAGGTCACCTGTCTGTTGTGGAGTCCCACACACACAACCATCCACACACACTCATTCCTAAGGGTAATTTTGTAGCAGCCAATTAACCTATGATGTATGTTTTTGGAGGAAACCAAAGAAAACCCACACATACACAGGTAGAACATGTAAACTACACACAGAAAGACCAGTGTTCCAAGCCTCGTCCCCACCCCTGACCTTCTTGCTGTGAGGCCACTGTTCAGTCAGATTTGAGATGATTTAATTGGTATTTTATTTATTTATTTTTTAGGAGGATAAGCTCTTCGAGATGAGACATCTTGTTTTCGAGGGGGTCGTCAACCAAACACACACCACCAGATTGTTTTTGGCCTCTGACGTTGTTCATCTGAATTTAAACATAAGTAATAAGTATTTAAGTTTGACGCTCTGCTCATGCTCAGTCCCTCCTCTCAACAGAGTTAATCAGTCAGTCACCTTCTTAACCGTCTATCCCACCTGGGGCATAGCGGGATGCTGGAACCCATCTCGGCTGATTCAAGGCGAGGGGTAGGGTACACCCCGAACAGATCACCAGTCTGTTGCAGGGCCACACACATACAACCATACACACACACTCATTCCTAGGGGCAATTTGGCACCAGCCAATCAACCTAGCATGCATGTCTTTGGAGTGTGGGAGGAAACCGGAGTACCCAGAGGAAACCCACGCAGACACATGGAGAACATGCAAACTCCAAACAGTAAGGAGAGTGATTCAAACCTCGTCCCCCACCTGGGACTCAAACCCACGACCTCTTGCGTTGAAGCCACTGTGCCACCCAATTTTTTCGCATGTATTTTTTTAATTAATATTTGATTGTGTTTGAGCGTCTCAGCCAATCACATCACACTAATGAGTCAATACGTTCCACTGCCAGCATGTCTGTTTGCAGTAGGTGCTGTCTGACAGCTACCTAGCCAGGTAGCTGGTGAAAGAATCCAGGTTTTTTTTTTTCTCAGTTTTTGATTAAATCCAATATTCACTTAAACTATCGTTCATTAATTAATAATCTCACCACCCGGTCTTTCTTGCGTGTGCAGACTGAAGAGAGAAGGCTGGTGATCAAACTACAAAATCACTAAATATTAAAACATACCAAGCATTTCAAAAACTACCAGGATTCAACAAATTTCCCAATTTTCAATATTTATTCCTCAACAAAAAATCTAAAACAGATGCATCTGGGTCTCAGTTCCTTAGCACAAACAACACCTGTGTGTCTTTGTGAGGTTACAGCAAAGACAAAACCAAATGTGAGATTGCCAGATTTTATACCGAGAAATACAATTTGTGAATATTTATTATTTAAGACTTATTTCTGTCTTGTCATTGGCCCTTCGTTCTTCTTCTCCCATCTCCTTGTCTTGCATAGAGGTTTATCCTTATCACCTGAAACAAAGACAGATAAACTCCCCATGCTCCCCATGCACCACCCTCTGGATGCACCACCCTCAGGATGCACCACCCTCAGGATGCACCACCCTCAGGATGTACCACCCTCAGGATGCACCACCCTCTGGATGTACCACCCTCAGGATGCACCACCCTCAGGATGCACCACCCTCAGGATGTACCACCCTCAGGATGCACCACCCTCAGGATGCACCACCCTCTGGTTCACACTGGCTTATCCGGTCTTCTTACATAATGCTCTGACAGGTTTCCATTCAAACAATCTTATAGAACACAACAGCAGGCAGGTCTGTGTAGTCCCTCATTCATCCAGGAGTGATCCATAGTAGAACAAGTTTAAAAAAAGTCTTCTGGACTGTTTAATTCTTGATCGAGACGTTTCGACTTCCATCAGGAAATCATTTTCAATCTGAATGAAATGGACTGGAAACTGGATCTATTTATACTAACCTGAGTAAAAGGTAAAAAATAGTAAGAAGGGCTCGACCAATGAGCCTGTGTTACCTATGATGGCCGTGAATGGCTCCTATTGTAGCCACAAACCAGTAAACGAAACCTATTATAAAAATGATAAAAGCCTAGTGAATAGAAATTCCTGCTAACGAGAGGAGTGAAACTGGGTCACGAGGTGTCATCTTTAGTCCATGGCTTCAAAAGGCTGCTGTAAATCCCGGGCAAAATGTATCTAATGCCTCCACTCCGATTCAGAGAGGGACTCTCTTTCATCACAAAGATGGCTTCCTTCACCCCTCTTTCAAACCATCCTTTCTCTCTACTTAGAATCTTCACCTCACTGTCCTCAAAAGTGTGCTTGATGGATTTAAGATGTAGATGTACAGCAGACTGTGGACCACTAGAGGCTTCTCTTCTGTGTTGGTAAAGTCTTTTGTGGAGTGGTTGCTTCGTTTCACCAATGTAGTGTTCTTTGCAGCTCCCTTCACTGCACCGGATCAAATAAACTACATTGATCTGTTTTTCTGTGGGCATCTTGTCTTTAGGATGTACTAGTTTCTGCCGTAATGTGTTGAAGCATTAGCAAAATAAAACACTCAAAAACATTGAAAAAGTAAAACAGACATTTAAAACTCTATCTTTATTTAATAAAAAGTTACATGTTAATCTTCTTAAAATGTAAAAAGGTAAAGAGTAAAATATCAACTTTCTTCACAAGTCAGCTACTTGACGTGGTAGATGAGTCGCTACATAAAAACAAGATAGAACATTAGAGACCGCTCTCTCCCTCTCTCTCTTCTGAGCGATCAAAGTCATGCACATTTACAGAACACACACTCTGAACACACACTCTGAGCTACACAGAGACGCCTGTTTGCAAAAAACATCACTAAACTCTTGTCGGCATAAATCTTACAAAGCAGATGATTTCATGTGCCCGTGCTCCGTGTCTGTGCGGTTCTAGGACATTTCAGCCTTCTAGGACATTTGGGCCAAAAACCTATTTTATGTAGAAAATTGTTATATTTTATGTAAAACATTGTGATATTTTGTAAATAGCCTAGGTTGCAGTTTCTTGGTCGGATCCTCAGTCTCTCCAGGACCTGGCCATCACCGGCGACTGGGCATGCCACCTCCACTATGACAATGGGCAGGAAGCAGATGAGCGTGTCATCATCTTCACCACCGCACGTCGTCTGCAGAAGAACCTGTATGAGTCAGATGATGAGTTCCGCCTGTTCGGCGGGCAGCTGGATGCCCTCGCCTTCTTGCCCCCAGAGGATGTCAAGTCAGGCATGGCACATCTACGCTCCACCATGCCCGATGATGCAGCAGCACTCGTTGAGTACTTTGACTCAACCTACGTTTCAGGCCAGCTCCGCCATCGTCGCGACGTCCCCTCCAACACCAGACCTGGATTCATCAGGCCAGTCCGCTTACGCTGCATGCCACCCATGTTCTACCAGAGAAATGGAACATGCATCAAGCCACCCTCACCAACCAGCCCAGAACCAACAACGTCTGTGAGGGCTGGTGGGCCACTCCAACCCCACTGTCAGGAAGCTCATTGGGTGCTTGCAGGCTGAGGCTGGCACCGTCGATGGTATTCTGCTCCAGGAGGAGCGTGGGATCTGATGGTTTACCAGGAGCTTCAGGTTCGTCTCCACAACCTGGTGCTTGACTTAAACACAGGCAAGAAGACCATCCCTGCCTTCCTTCGTGGCATCAGTCACAACCTTCGTGGAGGAAAACCAAACTTGTAAAAAATTGTGATATTTTATGTAAAAAATTTATTGTAAATAAACAGCTGCACTACAGAAAATAATTGCTTTTAGTCATTTTTATCCCGTGGCTCAAATAGCCTAGGTTGCAGTTTTTTGGCTCAAATGTCCGTGGCTGAAAAGACCGTTCACCGTCTGCGCTCTATGGAAGTGTACCCATGCCACATCCATGCCACACTAGACTGTTTTCATCTCCAAACATGCTTGTTTTCTTCTAATAACGGGTGACGTGTTTATTCAAGCTTCTTTTTTTTTATTTCCTCCATCTTGCCACAGTTGGTATGTAAAGTAATCTGTTTGCTCGCGTTCTGCCTTTTGGCCCTTCTCACCCTGATGTGTGTAAAGAGGATGTAAGGAAGGGTTTTAATGAAGCGAGACGGGCGTGTTGGCTGCATGCAAATGAGCAGCTCAGCACTGACACTACAAAGAGGAAATTTAAAGCTTTCTCATCACTGAAAATAGCCCCGGGCTGCAGTTAATGATGCCATCATCTCACCAGCCTTTCATTTTCCTGAGTCTGCCTGCTGCATTTTAAACACGGAGACTAAACTGGCAAGAGTTGGAGATGTTTGGCTCATGTTTCAGTGAGCTTTTAGATGGTTGTGGATTTACTCATGAATCCAGGGTTTACCCTCAATGATGGGCACCATCTGTAAGAGAGACGGATACAGTCTCTCCATCCAGGGTTAGGAATCATTCCTCTTTGGAAAAGCAGGACGAATAGAAACAGAGTTAGCTTGTTGCTAGTAGCAGGCTGCTGTGAACCTAGGGCAGCAATGGACAAACTACGGTCCGAGGGCCACATGTGGCCTGTTAAACATTTCAATCCGGCCCGGAAAAAATTAAATAAATAAACCATGCTAGTTTTATTTCCCTGTAATTCCAGTGTTCTCTCACTAGATGACACACTAGATTTATTGGCTTTGTTGACAAAACAACAACACTGCTTCAAATAAAATGTGTTTGTTTTCTTGATGCCCACGTTGTCAAAATAGATTGTCAGGACTTTTCAAACCTACATTTTAAACCTAGCGTGCTAGATGCACGTTTTTGTTGATGATCAGACTCTGACTGTCCAAACAATGACCTTAAAGCGATTGCTTAGTGGTGGAACGTTCCCCCTTCACAGGATCGAATCCCAGGGAGCTGATGTCTAGGGTCCCTGGAGAAGAGATCGAACCCCCTGTTTCTCTCACCAATGGCGCCGTCGTGGCTGCCTACTGCGGTGTAATGGAGCACCCCGTTGAAGGATTAATAAAGTACACATTTAATTTTTAATAATGAAGATGTTTTTTTTTCATTTTTATCAACAGTAAACAAAAATTTAAAAAAATCTGTTCAGTTTTTGAAAATCGGCCTTCAAATCAAAATCAACGTGGATTTAAAAAATCCACAGACGCTAAAGCTGAGAAGCTGATTCATGGCTGGAGGACCTCAAAGTGGTATACAGTTCTTCTGTGACCCCTCTTGCAGGGGTCTCCCGAGGATAAATTTTAGGTCTTGTTTAGTCTGTATATAAATAATCTACCAACTGTCTGTCCAGGTGCTGAGGGCATCACGTAGGCAGACGATACCCTGTTATTTATTCATGGTTGTTTAAAAAGCATCATTGTAGCTAATCAATAAACCGTGTTACATGAGCCCTGCTTACAGCTGAATGTTTCTAAAACTACAGACATGTTTTTTTGGGGGGTTTTTTTCAAGCCAAACCCACAGGGTATTCAGATCCAAAAATATTGTTGCAGTGAGTCAAGGTGCTGTTATCTAATGTCTAGTGAATATTTTTTGTCATTTTTTTAAATACCCGTGTTGCTGTTGGTCTTATAGTAAGCCTTGCCTTGGTCCATTTTACTTTCACTTTGACATCATGACGAGTGGACGACCGATGAAAATAACCTCATCTGTTGCTCCCACGCTGCTCGCACCCTTACTTTGAACGGTCGATTCGCACCAATGTCCTGCGGTTAGAGTTCCTTTTTCAGAGATCCCGGAATCACAGCAAGCGTAGTGTTCATCTGCTTCATTTGTTTTTTCACATCGGCGGTGAGATGAGCACGCATAGAGTCATAAATAAGGAGTGATGGTAATGCGTGGAAAAAACTACCCAGTCTCCACAACACACATTTGGCGCGCCGTTCATTTTGAAGAAAATCTAAGACTTTTATATGCGCCTTATGGTTGTGAAAATACGGTAATGTACAACTCCATATCTACATAATCACTGCAGGTTCTCCATACCACCTGGGGAGGTCACCCCACTGTCTCTGTCTCGGTGCAGACTTAACACGGAGAGCAATGGATACCAGTTATAAGCCCAGGCACATTTTGGCGTAGACCCACAAACTGTACTGTTTATGTTTGTAATAGTGTTGTTTATATTCACCTCTTTGTTTTCATGGTTTCCTCGTCCACCAACAGAGTGAGCCCAAGACCTTCCCTCATCTGCCTGATTTGGGACACCTGAGGGTGACTGACCTGCTGCCTGTTTAAAGGCAGTCTGCCTTTCCTTCAGGATTGGGTCATCATCCTTTACAGGTCATCCTGGCTGCCCGACCAAGACGTTCATCTTAACCATGTGTTTTTCTCCTACAGCGTTACTGGACTCCGTTACTAAATAAATCATGTACGTCTACTTGCAATTGGGTCCTCCTCCCCCTTCTGCACCCTCACCGTGATATGTCTAAGTTTAGGTAAGTGCCCTGATTGGCTGAAGTAACAATATAAACACGTCTCGTATTTTTTTTCCATGTTTCAGACGACTAACATTGTGAAGAATCTGTATTTAATCCCACATCGTTCTGGTTTAATCATTCAAATCTAATTTTTTAACATGTTTTTACTTCATCAAAAGTCAAACCCATCGATCGGAAATTTACTGAAGTGTAAAACGGACATGTCACCTTTTTAAAACACTCTCCATATTTGTGGATAAAGATTTAAAAAGCATCCACAGCGTGTTACCTCCACTCCATCACTTCCACCTGGTTACTCCCTCATTGACTCTGACGTCTCACTGGGAGCACGGGATTCACACACACGCTGAGAAGCTCATTAAACCCTGGCTTTCTGTTTAGCTCGACTTGCTGAGAATGTTTTTTTTCTTGTGAATCCTTCCTCGTGTCCACAGCTGACTCGACATCAGTCACAAGCCCCTCCAGTTCAGGATCTAAGATCTAAGCTTAAAAACAGAGTGTCATGATCCGTCTTCGTTCTTGACATATTTCTTCTTCCCTGATCTTCCATCTGCCCAAGTCTTTTTTGGACTTGTTCGTCATCTTGTTGAACATCTTGTTTCCTTTGGTTTTTAGTTGCTCCAGGTTACAGGAGCATTCCAAGGAGCCTTTCCGAAGGAAGAAGACCATGGCCACCTCTGGATCTTCAAAATCCTCACATCTGTTTCCAAAAGACTCTCTTTAATGTCTCGTCTTGTGAGGTCGTCTGTTGTTATTGGGTCTCATCCCAGGTTGATCTTACCACTAGAGGTGGGCGGATCGATCCTAATATCGATAATATCGATACCAATGCCAGTATTGATATTGATCGATACTCCAACTACAATATCGATACTTTGGTTGAAGTTTTATCCCCCGCACTTTGCTTCCATTTTTTTTTTTTTTTTTGTTTTTTTTTTAAAAAGTTAACCTAACTTATCTGTCTGCAAAATATTTGTAAACACTGTGTGTCGCACCTGTATGCTAAAGCGAGGCGGCCCCGCCCCCTCTTTGCTCTCATCGGCTTTGACTTGTCACATGACTCAGCGACTCGGGGCCAAGAAACAAACAACAACAAAAAAAAACCTCAAGTCGGTAAAAGTAGAGAGAGATGGAAGGAAAAAAGAGAAGCAGCTTGTGGCTGGACTTTGAGGCTACCTGCACCATGTGCAGAAAGGCTGTTAAATATAGGGGTAACACTACAAATTAAAGAATCACCCCAAAGAAAAACTTCAGAAACGGAGGAGAAAACCCTGACCCCTTCTGTTTCCTAGAGGCAGCGCTCATTAACAGAGAGAGAGAGAGAGAGAACACCCAGGTAGATACTGATGGTGAAAGTACAACATAATCATCTTTAACATTAGTAAACATTTGTTTATAACTGGTCACTTCTATGGATCTACCTACCAACCTGTGTTTATACATATACTTGGTCATACTATATATATGACCCAAACCCTTGATGCAAAAATAGTCATTTAAAAGATTTAAATATCGGTATCGATATCGGCAATATTGGTCTGGTGTTTACTTGGTATCGGATCGATACCAAAACTTGCGGTATCGCACACCCCTACTTACCACACCTGCTCAGGACTCATTCCTGCCCAAGACCTAAAACTAACATTTGTAATAGCTGGACACAAAATTATGTAGATTTATGGGTACATAGAAAGTACGTCTAAGTCTGGTGGCAGAACCCGATCCGTCTAGTCGTACAAAATAAAATGCACTGTTTCTGCATAAAATAGATAAAATCTAGTTATTTTGTGCAGTAAAAGGTGACGTTGTCCTTTTAGCAGGTAAAACAACATCTGCTTTGTTTATCTTCACGGTACCAGAAATAAATTTTAATCCATTGCATTCCTATTAATTTTTTTTTTAAATGCGCATCTCGTAATGGCAGCAGCTCCATGTAGCGCTCCACATTGTTGTTGGATTTTTTTTATTGTAGGTTTAAGACATGATCTCCTCCATCAGCTCCTTCATGTGGAGTCTTCATGGACGTGTGGAGCTGAGCTCCTTCATGTGGAGTCTTCATGGACGTGTGGAGCTGAGCTCCTTCATGTGGAGTCTTCATGGACGTGTGGAGCTGAGCTCCTTCATGTGGAGTCTTCATGGACGTGTGGAGCTGAGCTCCTTCGTGTGGAGTCTTCATGGACGTGTGGAGCTGAGCTCCTTCATGTGGAGTCTTCATGGACGTGTGGAGCTGAGCTCCTTCATGTGGAGTCTTCATGGACATGTGGAGCTGAGCTCCTTCGTGTGGAGTCTTCATGGACGTGTGGAGCTGAGCTCCTTCATGTGGAGTCTTTATGGACGTGTGGAGCTGAGCTCCTTCATGTGGAGTCTTCATGGACGTGTGGAGCTGAGCTCCTTCATGTGGAGTCTTTATGGACGTGTGGAGCTGAGCTCCTTCATGTGGAGTCTTCATGGACGTGTGGAGCTGAGCTCCTTCATGTGGAGTCTTCATGGACGTGTGGAGATGTTCAGAAGGAATGAAGACAGGATCTTCTGAGTGACATCATCAGTGCTTCCTGTCTGAACTATGGAACTAAAGATGGTGGACTGCTGCTGTTGTTCCACCACAGTGAAGGATCAACATGTGGAGCTTTTAGAGACAATTTAACATCTTATTAGGATTCACTGGAGATGAAAAACATCGTTACCACGGTAACCCACACTCCGGCCAGTGCAGAACTAACTGTTTCACCAAGCTGTTTTTCCATCAAGCGGGTGTTCCTTCTCTACCCTACCTAACTCAGCTCCACCTAGCAGCTGTTATGAAGCTGTTTGGAGCTCTCTCTTGGACCGCTTGGAGCTACCGGACACATGAATTTCCCCAGTAGGGGTTTAATAAAGTATCTTGTATCAGTAATTAGCCATAATTTTGAATGGTGAATAGTGACCCGTCTCGATGTGGTGCAACAGACTGTCCACATCGTACAGTCACCCTCTTAACCGTCTATCCCTTATGGGGTGCAGTGAGCGCCGGAGCCTGTCCCCGCTGATTCAAAGTGAGGGGCAGGGTACACCCTGAACAGGTCGCCAGTCTGTTGTGGTACAGTCATCTTGTTTTGATAATTCAGATAAACTCGTTGTTTTGGTCGCACACCATCGTTACACACTCATTTAGGCCAATGCAATTTTGACAGAGCGTTCGCCCGCGGACCAGAAGTTAACCGGAAGTTTGCGGGTTCGCATCCCACCGAGTTCCCGTCTCGGGTCTTTGGAGAAGACACCTAACCCCCCGTTTATCCCACCATTGGTGCCGTCCCAGATGGCAGCCTGCTGCGGTGTAGTAGTGCAGCACACAAATTTCAGAGATCAATAAAGTACATTAAAAAGAAATCTCATAAAAAACTGTTGAAATTTTAATTAAATTGTCCATGATTAGTCGATAACAACTATACATTAGCTGATTAGATTTTCATAATAATAGGAGTGCTCTGAATGGCTGAAGTAACAGTGTAAACACGATTCGTTCCGTCGTCTTCTGCTTATCCTGGGCCTTATCCGCTTATTTTGGGACCTCAAAAGTCGAGGTCCCAAAATTTTAAAACTTCAGTAGGTTATCACACTAACCTCAACCAGGAAGCACTTAATCCTGACGTCTGATTGGTTATAATTAATTTAATTTATTCTCTTATGATCAAAACTTAGTATAAATAATATTTAAATCTTAGGTTTTTTCACAATAAAATAAAAACAAACAGTTGAATAAACACATTGTCTAAACTTGAAAAATAATTAAGACAATAAAAGCTCATGTTTTATTTTCAAAACTACAGTTGCTTAGCAACGGCTCTAAGTTTAGCTCTTTGGAATTCAAAAAGAGCTGATAAATAATTAAAATAAGATTGATTTTTTTATAAAATCTATATTTATATAAATCTATGGATCAATAGGAACACATATTTCTATGGGTAGATATTTAAGTAGAGACAGAGCGACGTCTGCAGACATGAGACGGAGGTAGAGTTGGAGATGTCTCCACTCAACGTCCACGTTGTAACACGTCGGCTCAGCGAGTCTCACAGCTGTTCTCCTGCATGGTAATCTACACAATCCAATAATAAGCACTTCGATCCAGAACGACTCCTCCACGCTTCCTTCCACAAACCCTCATCTTACTCATGGTTACCATGGTGACCGTGTTTAGCCACCTCATTGAGGACGAAGTGGAAGATGATGTCTGCTCGGTTTTAGTTACACGTTAGTTACACCAGATCAGTAAATACTGGGCTGAATGGTGGACTCACAGCAAGAAGGTCAGGGGTTTGAGTCCCAAAGTGGGGGCAAGGCTTAAAGGGTGAAAGGCACTGGCCTTTCTGTGTGTTGTTTGCACGTTCTCCCTGTGTGTTTTGCAACATGGTGACCAGGATCTACGTTCCTACCCTCACCATGGTAACCAGGATCTACGTTCCTACCCTCACCATGGTAACCAGGATCTACGTTCCTATCCTCACCATGCTAACCAGGATCTACTTTCCAACCCTCACCATGGTAACCAGGATCTACGTTCCTACCCTCACCATGGTAACCAGGATCTACGTTCCTACCCTCACCATGGTAACCAGGATCTATGTTCCTACCCTCACCATGGTACCCAGGATCTACAATCCTACCCTCACCATGGTAACCAGGAATCTACGTTCCTACCCTCACCGTGGTAACCAGGATCTACGTTCATACCCTCACCATGGTAACCAGGATCTACGTTCATACCCTCACCATGGTAACTCTGGTTTCCTCCAAGAACATTCTTGTCAGGTTGAGAATGAGTGTGTTTGTGTGTGTGTGTGTGTGTGTGTGTGTGTGTGTGTGTGTGTATGTGTTCGGGCCCCCTAACAGGCTGTTGACCTGTTCGAGGTGTATCCCACTTCTCGCCTATAATCATCCTGGATAGGCTCTGTCACCCCTTGTGGCCCGTTAGGGATTAGAAGCTCACAAGATGAATGACTGAATGAAAGTTTGCATGAGCCTGTCAACCTAATTACTTCATCTATGGTTGGTACTGACTAACTATGGGCAGCTTTTTAAAATCCCTTCGATATCGACCATACAACAGACAACCCATAATCTTAATACCTACATCACAAGATGCTTGAAAAGTGTAATTTTAGGGACGTTAATCCAGATAATCAGGTTATCGGTTGTAAAACCCGGGCCTACCTCTCGGATGGCTGTACAGAACTCACTCTGCAAGACCTTCTTCAAAGACTGGAGCTTGTGTCCTGGAACGTCACCGGACTCCTGAAGCTTTTCCAGCAGTTCGATGGCTCGGGCAACGTCTGGTGGAAAGAAAGAGAGAATCTGTGTGAGAGTGTGTGTGGGCTCCGTGGCAAAGAGACAATAAGAAAAAATAAATCTCTTCAATTACATTAACAGCAGCATGAAGGCACTGGAGCGGATCAATAGGAACAGACTCAGTCAGGCCCGATCAGGAGGGGAAAGAATAGAAAGACCATCCCTAAATGATTTGCATCGACTTATCTCTGCAGGACAAAGGAGCAGAGGAAGCATGGAACCCGGAGCTGGTGGACGTTACAAAGCTCAGACATCGAGGACCTCCTAAAGCCTTCATATCACTCCCTCTAAAATGAGCCTGACAGAGATACAGAAGACAAAAGAAGGGACTTCCTGCTCGGTCATTACTCTGGGTTCATAAAGAGAACACCAGGAGCAGCCATGTTGGGGTGAAATGATGTTTAAAACCAACAGGGATCTGTTTGAAAAAAGAAACGTCTGATGAGTTCACTCACTGAAAAACGACGCAGTCCGAAGATTTAAATCCTAAACAAGAACTACCCTCACCTTGGTAACCAGGATCTACGTTCCTACCCTCACCATGGTAACCAGGATCTAAGTTTCTACCCTCACCATGGTAACCAGGATCTACGTTCCTACCCTCACCATGGTAACCAGGATCTAAGTTTCTACCCTCACCATGGTAACCAGGATCTACGTTCCTACACTCACCATGGTAACCAGGATCTAAGTTTCTACCCTCACCATGGTAACCAGGATCTACGTTCTTACCCTCACCTTGGTAACCAGGATCTACGTTCCTATCCTCACCATGGTAACCAGGATCTACGTTCCTACACTCACCTTGGTAACCAGGATCTACGTTCCTACCCTCACCATGGTAACCAGGATCTAAGTTTCTACCCTCACCATGGTAACCAGGATCTACGTTCCTACACTCACCATGGTAACCAGGATCTAAGTTTCTACCCTCACCATGGTAACCAGAATCTACGTTCTTACCCTCACCTTGGTAACTAGGATCTACGTTCTTACCCTCACCTTGGTAACTAGGATCTACGTTCTTACCCTCACCATGGTAACCAGGATCTACGTTCTTACCCTCACCTTGGTAACCAGGATCTACGTTCCTATCCTCACCATGGTAACCAGGATCTACGTTCCTACACTCACCATGGTAACCAGGATCTAAGTTTCTACCCTCACCATGGTAACCAGGATCTACATTCCTATCGTCACCATGGTAACCAGGATCTACGTTCCTACCCTCCCCATGGTAACCAGGATCTACGTTCCCACCCTCACCATGGTAACCGATGTGGGTGCGACTGACAGAATGATATTATTGTTACCAGCCTCTGCAGGGTGGGTATGGTCTCGCTCAGGGAAGGAACTCTGCCATTCAGGAGGATGGCAGAGGAGAATCCATGAGGATAGTCGAGCCGCTCAAGAAAACCCACCAGTGTTTTACAGATGAGTCAGTTTGACTGCAGTGATTTATGTAACGATCAGTCTGTCTGATCGTTTCTGATCGGTTCCTCTGAAACAGATTGTTTATGAGCTCATGGAGTAAATATTTCACACGGCCGACCTCCGAGCCGTCCGGTCAGTTTGACTTATTAAGAACGATTTAGAAGTTTTAGAGCTTTAGAATCACTGAGTAGAAGTTCCGTTTCGTCGTCTTTCGCTTGTTCCGGGGCCGGGTGGTGGGGGCAACAACCTCAAACGGGAAGCCCAGGCTTCTCTCACCCCGGCTGCATCCTCCAGCTCACCTGGAAGGATCCTGAGGTTTTCCCAAGCCAGCTGTGAGACATAGTCTCTCCAGCAGGTCCAGGGTCTGCCTCTTGGTCTCCTCCTGGTGAGACGTGCCCGAAACACCTCACCAGCGAGGCGCTCTGGGACATCCTGACCAGACGCCCGAACCACCCCATCTAGCTCCTCTCGACCTAGAGGAGGAGTGGCTCGACACCGAGCTCCCCCCGAATGGCAGAGCTCCTCACCCGATCTCTGAGTGAGAGCCCAGCCACCCTGCGGAGGACGCTCATTTCGGCCGCTGGTATCTGCGATCTCATTCTTTCGGTCACCACCCACAGCTGGTTACCATGGTGAGGGTAAAAACGTAATGTAGATCCTGGTTACCATGGTGAGGGTAGGAACGTAGATCCTGGTTACCATGGTGAGGGTCGGAACGTAGATCCTGGTTACCATGGTGAGGGTAGGAACGTAGATCCTGGTTACCATGGTGAGGATAGGAACGTATATCCTGGTTACCATGGTGAGGGTAGGAATGTAGATCCTGGTTACCATGGTGAGGGTAGGAACGTAGATCCTGGTTACCATGGTGAGGGTAGGAACATAGATCCTGGTTACCATGGTGAGGGTAGGAACGTAGATCCTGGTTACCATGGTGAGGGTAGGAACATAGATCCTGGTTACCATGGTGATGGCAGGAACGTAGATCCTGGTTACCATGGTGAGGGTAGGAACGTAGATCCTGGTTACCACGGTGAGGATAGGAACGTCGATCCTGGTTACCATGGTGAGGATAGGTCCGTAGATCCTGGTTACCATGGTGAGGATAGGAACGTAGATCCTGGTTACCATGGTGAGGATAGGTCCGTAGATCCTGGTTACCATGGTGAGGGTAGGAACGTAGATCCTGGTTATCATGGTGAGGGTAGGAACATAGATCCTGGTTACCATGGTGACGGTAGCAACGTAGATCGACTTGTAACTTGTAGTTTTCATTCTTATTTCCATCTCACTGAGAGCTCACCCAGGACGTAACGTCTGGTTTTAGAGCTCCAGGGGAACAAACAATAAAGAACGTTTCTTGTTGTGGACGTTTAGGAGGTAAATCTGGTCGCAGCAGCGTCCATGGATCATCCTCGACACTCCGGAGAAAACCCAATTGCTGTTTGATTGTATTTCTTTCTGCAAAAAAAAAAAAAAACACTAGAAGAAGAAAAATGATGGTAACAATCTGCTGCACCACATTTCAGCGGCACACTGAGGACTTTATATCTCACTTTGATGCCCGAGAAGTGGGTTTTTATGTTTTGTTTTCAGAGGATGGATTCCTGCGATTCACCAATCTCCTCTCCGGATGAAGTCCGTCTGCTCCGGGCTACAAACAAGCCATGCTCTGATAGATGGAGATGATCTCTTTTATAATCTTGGGCCTCAGATTTAAGGCTGAGCAACTCTTTTTCTGCAGCCCGACGGTGAAGCTTACATAATCAGTCACTCTGCCTGCTTATCCCAGTTGATATCAGGATGGAGGCAGGATACACCCCGAAAAAGTCACCAGTCTGTTGCGGGGCAACACACACGCTCATTCCTATGGGCAATTTCATAGCAGCCAATCAACCATGCATGTATGTTTTTGGAGGAAACCAGAGAAAACCCACACTTACACGGGGAGAACGTGCAAACTCCACACAGAAAAGCCAGTATTTCAAGCCTCCTCCCCACTTCACGACTCAAACCCCCATTTTCTTGCTGTGAGGCCATTATGCTAGCTTATGCAGCCGAGGATCTGACCCCCAGGATGCCCATCATTGGCTGCCACCCATCTCCTCCTTCACCCAACCCCTATAGCCTCTCCTGGAGGTGGTGAGTCCGCTGGAAGGGCGGCCCATGTCCCCTGTTCGGGCTGAGCCCAGCCGGGCCCCATGGGTAAAAGCCAGTAAAAGGAGCTTGGTGTCGAGCCGCTCCTCCTCCAGATTGAGAGGAGCCAGATGGGGTGGTTTGGGCATCTGGTCAGGATGCCCCCCGCCCCGAGCGCCTCGCGAGCGGGTTGTTTCGGGCACGTCCCGCCGGGAGGAGACCAAGAGGTAGACCCTGGACCTGCTGGAGAGACTGTCTCACAGCTGGACAGTCCTCAGGATCCTTCCGGGTGAGCTGGAGGATGCAGCCGGGATGAGAGAGGCATGGGCTTTTCCCATGGTGAAGAGTTGGGTTGAGTGGAGCTGGAACACCCACTGGTGGAGTGGCTCATAGTGACCTTACTAGTGAGAAGATCAGAATTTGAGTCCCAGAGTGGGACCAAGGCTTGAAACACTTGCCTTGCTATGTGGAGTTTGCATGCTCTCCCACTGTCATGACCCCCTCACTCTGCCACCAGAGGGAACCCTGGTTTACAATAACCCCAAGACATTATTCTGATTCTGTGTTTTTTTTTTTTCCTTTCCAGCTCAAACTGGACCGCCTTACTAAATAAACCCTGTGTTGTTGTCCTGATTTGGGTCCTCCTTTCATCTGCACCCCACGTCTTCTCTCCAACCTGTGAGCACAGTCTAGGAGCCTCTCACTTCTGGACTGATCTGATCATGAAAACAAGTGGCCGAAATGAGCACCGGGCTCTTGAAGAGATAGAACAGGGAGCTCTGTCTTCCAGGAGGAGCTCGGAGTAGAGCCGTCGCTTCCCGGGTCGAGAGAACCCAGATGGAGGGGTTCAGGAATCTGGTCAGGATGACTTCTTAAAGCCTCACTGGTGAGGGCGTTTTGAGGCTCTTAAAAAGGAGACTTCTGTGAGGATGCCTCCCAAAGGAGAAGCATCCCAGGGGAGGTCCAGGACCTACTGGTGGGAAAAGGTCAAATGGTTGCCATGGAAACGCCATGGTGTGTTGTTTTCAGCTCATTTAGATTCCATGTGTCTCTTCACTAGAAATTATTTTGATGCCCTGCAGCCGATAAAGAACAGAAAACACTCCATTTCCCATGATGCACTGCTCAGTTTAACCGTGTAGAAGAATTTGAAATGAGCCGACGAATCAGTGAGAGCGTTTCAGTTCATGTTGAGTGTAAAAATGGGTCAATGGATGAGCTCCATGACTCATCAGAGGGGTGCAAAACCCAGGGGATTGTTTTCTGTGGAACTGCCTGCAGGGGATTGGGGATACGTCACAGTAAGGAGGGGGTTTCTGGCTCTGATGTACAGGAAGAGGACATATTATATGACCTAATAGTGTTCAATGCTCGCACCAAGAGAACGACAGAGAGAAGGCAGCTAAGTAACACCTGCTGTGTTCAAACCCACACACTGTAACTGCTCCTGCATGCTCTATGAATAACTCCACTCACAGGAGCATCATCAGAAAGCCGAGAACAACCCAGAGCTGTTACCGTGAAGAGACGAATCAAACAGGATGTGACATGTTTGGAATTGTTTTATGAAAACATCTTAAACTGTGTTACAGATAAAATCACTCCGATGTTTGGACGAGTCTGAAACCTTCAGATTCAGGGTTTATTTATTTGTTAGTGATCAAAACATTTTACTTTACGGCAGCTTAAAACCGTGACGACAGCCAATCACGTGAAAACTGAGGATCTAATTTTCTTTTTTCACTGTAGAGCAGGGTAGACTGGTCGCTCTGCAGCCATTGGTCAGACCTAATGACCCACTTTAGAGCGCTCACTAATCATTCAGCTTGAATCTACGTTTAGCAGCAATTAGCTCTTTATTACCCTCGAAGAGTCCCTGAACCCGTCTGGTTACGTAATCTAACAATCGTTTTCTCAGAGAAAATAACTCGAATCTGTTCACAACGTGCACTTTGGTGACTGGTTGAGTTCGTCTAAAGAAACGTCCAGTGAATGAAGAAGAATTCCTTTAGAAGGCCCTCAATGAGAAAAATACTGTGCTGCATTGCACCGCAGATGGTAGGAGTAACTAGGGGGTTTCGTGTTTGCTTCACGGACAACAAGTAGGATTCGAACCGGCTTTTCCTGGTCCAAGAACAAACGCTCTACCACTAAGCCAATGCCTCCTCAGAACATTCATAAGAATAACATGGTAATACAGTGCCCAACAAACCAATAGAACAAATATGAAGCTGCTAGAATGACATTACAAAGCAGCAAACAGGAAGTGTGGAGGATCTTCAGAGACTTGCTGTGATGCCGTGCCTGCCCCGAGAAGAAATACTATAGTCCCCAGCACATGAGCTCATGTACTGTACATGTGTTCTTGAGCAAGACACTTAACCCTGAATTGCTCCAAATGGGTCTTGATTAGCTCCCCACCATCGGTTGTAAATGTTAGGTACCATGGAAAGCCCTTTGGGGTACTCACAGGTCCTAGTAATAGTTACTAGTTATGGTTTTTCTTTTCTTTACTTTCCTTGTTTTTGTGTCTTCTCTGGTCCCTGGGACAGCTTACGCTTAGCGGGAATTGAACCAGGTTCTCCCGGTCGAAAATCGGTATCTCTACCACTAGGCCAACACCCCCGGGACCAAATGTGTCGTACTTCTGTGCGCTTTTCCAGGACGCTCAAAGACGCTTCGCACATCTGCATTATTCAGTCACTCCATACCAGGTACTGGTAAACTACTGTTGTAGCCACTGCTGCCCAGGGGCAGGTTGACAGAAGCGAGGCTGCCAATGACCGCCACTGGCCCTCTGACCATCACCAACACACCATCTAGACTAGGCAACGTGGGTGAAGTGTCTTGCCCAGGGACACAGTGACAATTTCTCTCAATGGCTGTCCGACTGTAGCAGGATGGCTCAATGAGTAGGGCGACCACCCTGTAACTGGAGAGTTGCCGCTTCGATCCCCCACCAGGAGTTTATGCCAAGGTGATCTTGAGCAAGACACTGAACCCCAAATGTGTCCTGATGGTGGTTTACACCTTGCATGGCAGCATGCCCATCAGGTATGAATGTGTGGGTGAATGTGAGCTACACTGTAAAGCGCTTTGAGTGCCGACAAAGGTAGAAAAGCGCGGTATAAGTACCAAACAGAAAGATGATTTTAAAAAGAACGTTTTAACGACTCTGGATTCTAAATCATGCAAACGAGATGTTTTCTGATGTCTGTCGCCAGGCAACCCCGCTGTACCACCTGCGTAATCTGCATGCTGAACATACATTGTCTTTGATTTTCTGCGTCGGCCTCGTGACCTCGTTTTGATTAAAAACCAAAATGAAGAACAGTAATTATTTTCACGACGTGCCGGTTTGCATCGCCTTCATTGTGGGGACGTTTAATCAGAAACGAACGTTGTTTACAACAAACGGACAGGCCGTCACGGCGCACGCGTCTGGTAAATTACTTGTAAACACCAATATCTTACCAGACGATCTGACGCCTGCATCGTGTAGGACAGTCAATTACAAGATGATGAAAAATCAGGGTTGAGGAATCTAATGACTGTGTCCGACGTCCACGTCTTTCTCTCTTTGGTCTCTACCGTCAGAGAAAAGGTCACGCTCGTCATCTACTGATTAGACGCCACGCTGGCATGATGAAAGTTCATCTGTCAACCACATCGGTGTCTGTTAGGGCGCCGTTAGCAGGCTCTGTTTTATTTACTGACGACATAAAACCGAGAAGAAATGTGCTTTTATGACACTTTTATGAACGCAGTACCCTCCCAAACCACTGAACAGGTTTTAGTAAAACTACCCACAGGTACTCACTACCAACTATACGTGAACTAAACAGACTTTCAGGGTCACAAAGTGTGGGTCACAAATTCTCAAAACATAATATCTTCTAAACCAGTGATGGGATTTTAATTAAACTGCCCACATTTACGTTCCTACCCTCACCATGGTAACCAGGATCTACGTTCCTACCCTCACCGTGGTAACCAGGATCTACGTTCCGAACCTCACCGTGGTAACCAGGATCTACGTTCCGAACCTCACCATGGTAACCAGGATCTACGTTCCGAACCTCACCATGGTAACCAGGATCTACGTTCCTACCGTCACCATGGTAACCAGGATCTACGCTCTTACCCTCACCATGGTAACCAGGATCTATGTTCCTACCATCACCATGGTAACCAGGATCTACGTTGCTACCCTCACCATGGTAACCAGGATCTACGTTCCTACCATCACCATGGTAACCAGGATCTACGTTCCTACCCTCACCATGGTAACCAGGATCTACGTTCCTACCCTCACCATGGTAACCAGCTGTGGGTGGTGACCAAAAGAACAAGATTGCAGATACAAGCAACCGAAATGAGTTTCCTCTGCAGGGTGGCTGGACTCTCTCAGAGATTGAGGGAGGAGTTCTGCCATCTGGGAGGAGCTCGGAGTAAAGCCGTTGCTCCTCCGGGTCGAGTAAAGCCAGATGGGGTGGTTCAGGCATCTGGTCAGGATGCTCTCCGAGTGCCTCGCTGGTGAGGTGTTTCGGGCACGTCCCACCAGGAGGAGACCAAGAGGCAGACCCCGGACCCGCTGGAGAGACTATGTCTCACAGCTGGACAGGGAATGCCTCGGGATCCTCCTGGGTGAGCTGGAGGATGCAGTTGGGTTGTGAGAAGCCTGGGCTTCCCGTCTGAGGCTGTTGCCCCCGTGACTGATTCTGATTCTGAACTTATTCTCTCAGAAAGTAAGAATCTTAACCATTGTGTTCTACTTTAATGGCATTTTTTACAACCCTAACACCAACTATAGATGAACTGAAAGCTTGTGATCCAGGGCACATGGAGACATATCGTTCCACATCTTTTAATCTGAGTTATCAAGTGAAATCTGTGGGGTTTTTTTCTCCCCAAAGCTTTCTTTCTTTCTCCTCTCTGTTCCAGTCTGACCACATCGTGAAGAGTAAAACCTCCCGTCCGGCTTTCAGCAATCATCTCATGTCCACAGGCCCAGAAAATGAGCTCTAATTTGACCTGCCGTGACTTTCCCATCATAGCAGGAGAAAATCATTTTTCCTGGAGGTCTAATGTCTCCGGCAGGAAACATCTCACTCGGTAATGACCGGGCAGGACCGCCTCACCACTTACCTACAGGACTTTTATTCCTGCCATCAAACACACATCAGACCTGTGAGACACAGAGTAAAACCTCTGGTCTGCGGTATGGATTCGGTACATCTGAGTACCCATGGTGTCCTACAGGAGGATTAAACAGTTCAGGACTATGAGACCTCTACTCTACACATCCAGAGCCTCACACAGACTTGTACCTCCGTCTGTCCGACCTCCTTCATGTTGCCACACCTGCTCGCTCTCTCCACTTCTCCTCCTCTATCCAGTTTTCTGACCCTTCTGCCCATCTTGTCTCTGAGACACACAGCTCACTCCTTCATGTGAAACTGGGAGCGAGTGACTAAGGATTACAGTCAGGAATCCTCAACGTCATGATCCAAATGAACTCCACCTGGTCCTCATTCTCTCTCCCTGCTATGGCCACCTCTCATTGGTCCCCAGTCTTCATGGGCCCTGTCCTCTGATGCACTTTGCTCAGAATGTCAGGTATCTCTTCATCTTTGTGTGGAAGACCCCAAGCCTTTTCTCAGCCATCACCGAGTGTCTAGCCGCCTTCATCACCACCTCATGGTCTTTTCATCACCACCTTCCGGTCTCTTCATCACCACCTCATGGTCTTTTCATCACCACCTTCCGGTCTCTTCATCGCCACCTCATGGTCTCTTCATCGCCACATTCCGGTCTCTTCATCGCCACCTTCCGGTCTCTTCATCGCCACCTTAAGGTCTCTTCATCGCCATCTTCCGGTCTCTTCATCACCACCTTCCGGTCTCTTCATCGCCACCTTAAGGTCTCTTCATCGCCATCTTCCGGTCTCTTCATCGCCATCTTCCGGTCTCTTCATCGCCCCTTTCTGGTCTCTTCATTGCCCCTCATCAGTGCGGCCAATCATGCGCGAATGTTGGGAACACCTCGGTATTCACTTTAACAATGATTATTCTCATAATAAATTCCATGTTCTTACATATTTTTATTTTTTGTCTCAGTTTAAGTCGTTATTTTTACTAATATTACTGTGTTTTTTAAACACTGAGCACCGAGAAGGACATCTTAAAAATAACGTGTGTTATTGTTTTTATTCCTTCTACTAATGATGTTGAAGATTGTTCTTTCATCTGTGCGTCTGTAACACTTATTATTAGACTAGTCATTGTCTGCGGTGACTTAATACCAACTATAGATGAACAGCTTAGCTTTAAGGGTCACTGATGAATGCTGTTTTTTTAATTGCTGCACCTATTTGTGACCTTGACCGTCGGTTGTTTGACCCTGAAATCAAATTAGTTCCTCTACAGTCGGTTCTCAATAACTGTGGACAGTTTAATTAAAACCCCGTCAGTGTTTTTGGGGGGTACTGTGCTCACAAAATTGTTACCAACACACAGACAGTGAGAGTTTTTAAATTCTCCTCCACATTCTGTGTGTGAAAGTGTAAAAATATCCTCGGAGACGGACTTCAGCACAAAAAAGAGGAAAGAAAACAGCTTTATTTTTGTCTTAATTTCCTCACACTCCACCAGAGGGAACCAGGGATCTTCCCCTCATTTCCCTGATTAAGGACACCTGAGGGTGATGGAACTGCTGTCTGCCTTTCTTTCCTCATCGAGTCATCACCCCTCCTACCCAGGACTTTCTCCTGCCTGACCAAAAGATCATGCTGTACCTTCACCATGAGACATTCCTCATCTGAACCATGTTTTTTTTTACAGTTTTATTGGATTCCTTTACTAAATAAATCATGGAGCTCAACGCTCAGTAAACTCCCTGATCAAAAAGACCCGGCAGAGGATGAAGAAAGCCAAGCTGCCCGCCTCCTCCATCACCGTGTGGTACGCTGGAGCCACAGCCAGGGACAAACATAGACTGCGGCGCATTGTGCGCTCCGCTGAGAAGGTGATTGGCTGCAGCCTTCCATGTCTCCATGACCGGTACGTCTCCAGGACTCATGGGCGTGCAGGTCGGACAGCAGCTGACCCTTCCCACCCTGGACATGGACTTTTTGGGCGACTCCCCTCCGGCAGAAGGCTCCGGTCCATTCGGACCAGAACGTCCCGCCACAAAAACAGCTTCTTCCCTTCTGCCGTTGGACTTATGAATACTTTATAACACCTGTACCACAGCTAGTTCCTAGTTTCTGATCCTCTTCATTGACCACGGCTATAAAAGCATTTCTGATTCTGATGTTTGTCGTCCTACACTTGGCTCCTCCTCCTTCTTCTGCACCTTCATCGTGACAGTTTCCTCATGAACGGCATCAGAAACAATGGTGTTAAATGAACATTCATGAAAACATGTTAGTTTAGGTGCTGCCAGGGTCCTGATGAGGAGGCGAAAATGTGACCACATCACCCCTGTTCTCAAATCACTTCACTGGCTTCCTATTCGTCCATGTTCATACCCCAACTTACCTCACTGAGCTCCTCTCCCCACTTATCAACACAAGACACCTTCGCTCAAATTCCACCCACTACCACCAGCCCAGCCCCGGACCAGGCTGACCACCATGGAGGGCAGAGCCTTCCAGGCCGTTGCCCCACGACTCTGGAATGAGCTCCTAGAACTCCTCAGGGCCACAAAGTGTGGACTCATTAAAAAAAGACCTAAAGACATTCATTTTAAAGGCTTTTAAAGGGCCCATCTCATGCAAGGAGTTTTCTACCGTGTAAGAGTGATGTCCGGGCCTTGTATATGTGTGTGTGTGTGTGTGTGTGTGTGTGTGTGTGTCTTTCTAGATTGATTTAGCCCGTTTTTCTGTGGATTTCTGGAACGCTCAGACAAAACAACCAATGAGCAGATGTCTAAAGTATGACGCATTTGACGTAGCCACGCCCCCCTCCCTCCTCACCACCCGCCCGCCCTCCTCACCCGCCTCCGCTCCGGCCTTACGCCCTCACAAACTCGCTTTCAACGTCCGATATACAGGCTGGTTCGCTGCTCTGCGTCTTTTTTATTTTCTTTTTGTAGCTACGCACGGCTTTACGCCCGCCTTCCCCCTCCCGCTCAGAGATGGGCGGAAGAATAGCGGCTCAGTGAGAGCAGAGGGCGGAGCTTGTACTTTCTCAGGACGGGCGGGGGGATGAGCGATACCCGGTCTTTCATAGTTCCGGGTCTGTGACTGCGCTCCACCAAATCAATATATTTTCATAACTATGGTGTAATGCATGTTGTAAACGTGTGTGTGTGTGTGTGTGTGTGCAGAGGATACAATGTGAAGAGAGGTATTTTGCACGAGATGGGCCCTTTTATTTGTGACTTTATGGTTCTTTGTTTTTCTGAATGTGGATTTTAGTTTTTAAACTTATAATAATAATAACATGTATTATTATTATTGTTATTATCCATCAGCTGGCCTGAAAATGACCATCTTAAAGAGGTCTACAGTCTGTCTAAGGACCAATAGAGGGGTCAACAACCAGTGACGTTCACACTCACACCTTTCAGGGGAACATCCGGTCGCTCGCTGGCAAGATGGAGGAACTGAGGACGCTCATTCTGACCCAGCAGGATGTGGAAGGGTCACTTTTGTGAGCTTCATTTCAGCCCGACTTCATGGACCCATTATGGACTATTTTTTTAACCGTTCAGTTGCCAGATTTCCCACCGTGTAAGCGGACCAGGAAGGCATCGCAGCATCAGATTTACCTCCAGGGATTAATAAAGTATTTAAATCTAATTTATTTCTACTTTACGAGTCACAGACTTATTCCAGTAAAGAGTAAACCCGTACCTGGCTGAACGTCTCGTACCAGCTGGACGCTAAGCGAGCAGTGAAGCCTCTAAATGTTCTACTTGTTGATTATCTCATAAAATTGTGCAGAAACATAAAAGTTCTTGATGCAGAAAATGGACATTAGGAAGCACTCTGCTTGTTAAACACCTGAAGTGCTTCCACATTACGGCCACCACGCTGAGCATGGACATGTTTTTAACTCCCTCACCGGGGAAATGTGTGTGCTGCACTCCTACACCGCAGCAGGCTGCCACGACGGCACCAATAGTGGGAGAAACAGGGGTTTGGTGTCTTCTCCAGGGACCCAAGACGTGAACCCGCAAACTTCTGGTTTACTTCTGGTCCGCGGGCGAACCATATCCCCCAAAACATATTGACCCCGACGTGATTTGAACACGCAACCTTCTGATCTGGAGTCAGACGCGCTACCGTTGCGCCACGAGGTCTGTTACAACAACTTGATCATCAGCGTGTTTACAGAACACGGTGTGACCAGTAGAACCAATAAAATGATGATCCATACAGACCACATGCAGCCAGATTTAATTCTCTGCGATCTGCTTTTAAACCGCACACATCAAAATGCATTGATTGCATTTGTTTAACAGATGGACGTATGGGACGCATGGCTTGGATCTGTGGTGTGAGACCTCAGTCCACGTCTCCAGCCCTCCCTCACTCCTCAGTCCACGTCTCCGGCCCTCCCCCACTCCTCAGTCCACGTCTCCGGCCCTCCCTCACTCCTCAGTCCACGTCTCCAGCCCTCCCTCACTCCTCAGTCCACGTCTCCAGCCCTCCCTCACTCCTCAGTCCACGTCTCCAGCCCTCCCTCACTCCTCAGTCCACGTCTCCGTCCCTCCCTCACTCCTCAGTCCACGTCTCCGGCCCTCCCTCACTCCTCAGTCCACGTCTCCAGCCCTCCCTCACTCCTCAGTCCACGTCTCCAGCCCTCCCTCACTCCTCAGTCCACGTCTCCGGCCCTCCCTCACTCCTCAGTCCACGTCTCCGGCCCTCCCTCACTCCTCAGTCCACGTCTCCGACCCTCCCTCACTCCTCAGTCCGCTGCTGTACTCATTCACAGTCTTGTAACTTCCTGTCTGGATTACTGTAACTCTCTTCTGATTGGTCGCCCACAAAAAACTCTCCATAAACTGGTTCAAAATTCAGCTGCTGGTATCATCACACACACTCCCTTAACCACATCACACCCGTCCTCCAAAAACTCCACTGGCTCATCATTCCACTGGCTCCCCATTCCACTGGCTCCTCATTCCACTGGCTCCTCATTCCACTGGCTCTCCATTCCACTGGCTCTCCATTCCACTGGCTCCCCATTCCACTGGCTCCTCATTCCACTGGCTCTCCATTCCACTGGCTCTCCATTCCACTGGCTCTCCACACCACTGGCTCCCCATTCCACTGGCTCTCCATTCCACTGGCTCCTCATTCCACTGGCTCTCCATTCCACTGGCTCTCCACACCACTGGCTCCCCATTCCACTGGCTCCCCATTCCACTGGCTCTCCATTCCACTGGCTCCTCATTCCACTGGCTCCTCATTCCACTGGCTCCTCATTCCACTGGCTCTCCATTCCACTGGCTCCTCATTCCACTGGCTCTCCATTCCACTAGCTCTCCATTCCACTGGCTCCCCATTCCACTGGCTCCTCATTCCACTGGCTCTCCATTCCACTAGCTCTCCATTCCACTGGCTCTCCATTCTACTGGCTCCCCATTCCACTGGCTCTCCATTCCACTGGCTCCTCATTCCACTGGCTCTCCATCCCACTGGCTCTCCATTCCACTGGCTCCTCATTCCACTGGCTCTCCATTCCACTAGCTCTCCATTCCACTGGCTCCCCATTATTCCACTGGCTCTCCATTCTACTGGTTCCCCATTCCACTGGCTCTCCATTCCACTGGCTCCTCATTCCACTGGCTCTCCATTCCACTAGCTCTCCATTCCACTGGCTCTCCATTCCACTGGCTCTCCATTCCACTGGCTCTCCATTCCACTGGCTCCCCATCATTACACAGCCTTGCACCTCCATATTTCTCTGATCTTCTCCATGTTGCCACACCTGCTCGCTCTCTCCGCTCCTCCTCCTCTATTCATTTTTCTGTCCCTCCGCCCGTCTTATCTCTGGAACTCACTCCCTCCTGACCTCCGCAACACCAACACTCTCACATTTCAAATCTGGGTTAAAAACTCATCTTTTTCAACAGGCTTATGCACTTTCTTAAATCTATGTTTTCATATTTTTAATGTGATGTACGGCGACCTTGAGTGCCTAGAAAGGCGTCTTAGAAATAAAATGTATTATTATTATTATTACTTCCACTTATGCGTACTTGATGTTGGCTATAAAAGACCTGGTCTCACCCACAGTCTTCGTCAGCTCTTCAACTACTCTTGTGGTAAACTGACCACCTCCAAACTGTGCTTGTTAGACATCTTAGACTTCTGTATATCTTCATTCTCCCCACAGGAACCTTCAGCCCTTCCTCCTGGCCATCCAGCACCACCTGAAGCCATCACCACTTCCCCGTGGACACCTTTTGTTACTTATTTAATAAACTGTTGTATTCCTGCACTCGGATCCTCCTCTCTTCATCTCACATAAAAGAAAGTTGCTGAATCGGCTATCATACGTAGCGGATTCAGATTCAATATACCGTCATTTCACGGTCATAAGACGCACCTAAAAGTCTCAAATTTTCTTCAAAATGAGCGGTGCGCCCTATCTGATTTGTGATTTGCGGACGTATTAGAGAACCATCAGGCGGACGCAGTTAAAAACATGAGAACATTAAAGGGTGAAGTGTGGGCGTGGCTTATGTATAAAAGAACAGGTGTGTTCTTTATGCAGAACATTGCTGTTTTTACACCGAAAATGGAAAAGAGACACGCTTATGAAGCTCAGTTTAAACTGATGGCAATCAGCTGCGCCGGGCGAGTTACGCCACAGTTTGCCAGTGGATTGTAGATGCTTGGGCTAACGTGTCTGCTGGCACTGTTGTCCGAGCTTTCCCAAAAGCAGGCATCACTTCCGAGGAGCTGCACGGTTCAGAAAGTGACTCTGACAGCGTGGAAAGTGAACCTGCGAGGTTGGATTTAGAGCAGCTGTTAGATTCTGAACCAGAGGATGAGGACTTGGATGGATTTAATAAATGACTTTATGACGACTGTAAATAATATTTAAATAAAACCAACAAAACTCAGTTTTACTCACGATCTATTTTTAAATAAACACACGTGTGTGTGCGTATGCGCGCGCGTCTATGTGTGTGTGTAGAGAATATGTATATAAAACCTGCGCCCTATCATCAGGTGCGCCTTGTGTGTGTTAAATACAGAGCACGCAAAATTTGGACTGCGCCCTATGGTCGTGAAACTACGGTACTGTTTGTTGCCGGGACCATGTCATCCTGTCTCTGAGCAGATTCTATCAGTCTGAAATTGGCTTTAATCTGGTTGACAAACATTAAACACATAGTGAAGAAAGACATGAATTTGTGAGCAGCAGTATAGTTTTATGCCCAAAAAGAGCACTACAGATGCAGTATTTGCATTGAGGATACTGATAGAGAAGTACAGGGAAGGTCAGAGGGAGCTGCACTGTGTCTTTGTAGATCTTGAGAAAGCGTATGACAGGGTACCTAGAGAAGAACTATGGTATTGTATGAGGAAGTCTGGTGTGATGGAGAAGTATGTTAGAGTGGTTCAGGACATGTATGAGGGCTGTAAGACAGTGGTGAGGTGTGCTGTAGGTGAGACAGAGGAGTTCAGTGTGGGGGTGGGACTGCACCAGGGATCTGCTCTGAGTCCTTTGCTGTTTGCTCTGGTGATGGACAGGCTGACAGACGAGGTCAGACAGGAATCTCCATGGACAATGATGTTTGCAGATGACATTGTGATCTGTAGTGAGAGGAGGGAAGAGGTGGAGGAAAAGCTGGAGAGGTGGAGGTTTGAAGATTAGTCAGAGTAAAACAGAGTACATGTGTGTGAATGAGAGGGATCCAAATGGAAAAGTGAGGTTACAGGGAGAAGAGAGAAAGAAGGTGGAAGATTTTAAGTACTTGGGATCAACAGTCCAGAGCAATGAAGAGTGTGGAAAAGAGGTGAAGAAGCGTGTTCAAGCAGGCTGGAACAGGTGGAGGAAAGTATCAGGTGTGATGTTTGATGGAAGAGTTTCAGCTAAAATGAAAGGAAAAGTGTACAAAACCGTGGTGAGAGCGGCCATGCTGATTGGTCTAGAGACAGTGTGGTGAGAGCGGCCATGCTGATTGGTCTAGAGACAGTGTGGTGAGAGCGGCCATGCTGATTGGTCTAGAGACAGTGTGGTGAGAGTGGCCATGCTGATTGGTCTAGAGACAGTGCGGTGAGAGCGGCCATGCTGATTGGTCTAGAGACAGTGTGGTGAGAGCGGCCATGCTGATTGGTCTAGAGACAGTGCCACTGAGGAAAAGACAGGAAGCAGAGATGTTTGTAGCAGAGATGAAGATGCTGAGGATCTCTCTGGGAGTTACCAGGATAGACAGGATCAGAAATGAGTATATCAGAGGAACAGCACATGTTAGAGGTTTTAAAGTCAGAGAGGTCAGACTGAGATGGTTTGGACATGTGCAGAGGAGAGAGAGAGTACATCGGCAGAAGGATGCTGGATTTGGAACCACCAGGAAAGAGGACTAGAGGAAGACCAAAGAGGAGGTTCATGGATACAGTGAAGGAAGACATGAAGATAGTTGGTGTGACTGAAGAGGATGCAGGAGATAGGGTTAGATGGAAGAAACTGACTTGCTGTGGCGCCCCCTGAAGGGAAATGCCGAAAGGAGAAGAAGAAGTGACGGAAGACATGAAGATAGTTAGTGTGAAGAGGATTCAGGAGATAGGGTTAGATCATGCATGGGCAAACTACAGCCTGCAGGCCACATGCGGCCCGCTAAATGGTTTAATCCGGCCCACCAAAGATGATGCCAAAGATACAACAACACTGCTCCCATTAAAATGTGTCTGTCTTCGTGATGCCCACGCTGTCAAAATAAACAGTGTGCACTGATATGGAAAGTCATAGGGGCCAATACACACATGTAAACAAGTGTGTTAGATGTTAAAATAAACAAAATGTTACATCAAGCGCTTAGATTTCAAACCTAACGCAGCTAGATTTGAAATCTAACGCTCTTGATGTAACATTTAGCGCTTGTTTAAAATCTAGTGTCATTCTATCGGTCTAATCTAGAGGTTACCAAAGCATGCCATCCATCTGATCCTGTTCCGCCCCCCTGGTCAAATTTTAGAGCTCAATGTGGCCCGTGAATCAAAAAGTTTGCCCTCCCCTGGGTTAGAAACTGACTTGCTTTGGCGCCCCCTGGAGGTAAATAATGGAAAAAGAAGAATCTGTTTGACAAACTGTTAGTCAAAGTCAATCTTTGTCTCGTTAGTAAACAGAATCAATGCGTGTAGACATGTCCAAGCCGCAGGTGTGTCAAAATCAATGCATTCACCGTACGGCAATTATTTTATTTATTTTTTGTTTATTTTGAATTACTCTATTCATCCCTCACCGGGGAAATTTGTTTGCTGCACTCCTTACACCACAGCAGGCTGCCCTTCAACGGCGCCAATGGTGGGAGAAATGGGGGTTAGGTGTCTTCTCCAAGGACCCTAGACGTGCTCTCCGTGGGACACAAACCCGCAACCTTCCGGTCCGCGGGCGAACGCGCTAACCACGCGGCCAACGTCTCCACCCCAATTATAAAACTTGTTTACATTACACGTGCGGCAGAAGCGAATAGAACGTATGCCTGATGGATGGGTAACCCTTTAATATGAACCAGAAGGATGTGTGGAGGGTGAACAAACCCACGTCTACAGATCATATTAGACGTTCTCCTCCACACTGTGGAATTCAGACCTATTGTTTTCTCCACTTGGTCATTTCCTGTTACAATAACAGGAAACGCGGGTTACTAGGAGATGCCTTCCATCCAGCCGTGATCCAGCAAGCTAAGGTTTCATTTTCTAAACCTAAGGTCAAATTCTAATGATTTTCTAAGGACTTTGTGCCAGTCTTTAAAACATAGAGAATTATTCATCTGGTTTGAAAGTTTTCATTATGTTTGAATGTTGTTCCCTCATCGAATAGAAAACCTGTTCTAAACCAGGATCTACGTTCCTACCCTCACCATGGTAACCAGGATCTACGTTCCTACCCTCACCATGGTAACCAGGATCTACGTTCCTACCCTCACCATGGTAACCAGGATCTACATTCCCACCCTCACCATGGTAACCAGGATCTATGTTCCTACCCTCACCATGGTAACCAGGATCTACGTTCCTACCCTCACCATGGTAACCAGGATCTACGTTCCTACCCTCACCATGGTAACTAGGATCTACATTCCTACCCTCACCAAGGGTAACCAGGATCTACGTTCCTACCCTCACCATGGTAACCAGGATCTACGTTCCTACCCTCACCATGGTAACTAGGATCTACATTCCTACCCTCACCATGGTAACCAGAATCTACGTTCCTACCCTCACCATGGTAACCAGGATCTACGTTCCTATGCACACCATGGTAACCAGGATCTACGTTCCTACCCTCACCATGGTAACCAGGATCTACGTTCCTACCCTCACCATGGTAACCAGGATCTACGTTCCTACCCTCACCATGGTAACCAGGATCTACGTTCCTACCCTCACCATGGTAACCAGGATCTACGTTCCTATGCACACCATGGTAACCAGGATCTACGTTCCTATGCACACCATGGTAACCAGGATCTACGTTCCTACCCTCACCATGGTAACCAGGATCTACGTTCCTACGCTCACCATGGTAACCAGGATCTATATTCCTACCCTCACCATGGTAACCAGAATCTACGTTCCTATCCTCACCATGGTAACCAGGATATACGTTCCTACGCTCACCATGGTAACCAGCTGTGGGTGGTGACCAAAAGGACAAGTTCGTAGATTGTAGTGGCCGAAAAGAGCTTCCCCTGCAGGATGTGCTCTCTCTCTCTCTCAGAGATAGAGGGAGGAGCTTTGCCATCTTGAAGTAGCTCGAAGAAGAGCAGCAGTTGCTCCTCTGGGTTGAGAAAAGCCCGGTGGTGGTAATCTGGTAATGATGCCTCCTGCATGCCTCACCAGTTAGGTGTGTCAGGCATGTCGCACTAGGAGGAGACCCAGAGGCAGACCCCAGGCACCCTCGAGAGACTATGTCTCACAGCTGGACAGGGAACACCTCGGGGTCTTCCTGGGAGAGCTGGAGGATGCAGCCGGGGTGAGAGAAACCTGGGTTTCCCTTCTGAGGTTGTTACCCCCATTACCAGACCCCAGATAAGTTGAAGACAATGAAACGGAGCGGTGATTACGAGAGTTAGACTGTCACCCCCTGAAGATAAACAGTTCAGAAGATGGATGGATTCTGATCCCTATGATACATACTGGGTACAGTTAGCCTGGTTGGCATCCAAGCTATCCCAGTGAAGTTGTGCGATGAGCTTAAGTCGCCACAAGCAGTTAAATCAACTAAAAATCTAATCGTGAGCAGACGGACGCTCGGGGGTCAGATCGGAGTTTTTAAATTAACGTCAAAATAATAACTTTAATCATTTTGTAGTTTTTTTTTTCCTTCGAGATTCAACAAAAAACACTTTGCATTAGATTTTTTTTTTTTTCTTTTCAGGAATTTTTTTCTGTCTTTTCTTTGGTCCCAGGGACGGCTTGGGCTTAGCAGGAATCGAACCAGGTTCTCCCGGTCAAACGACGGTATCTCTACCACTAGGCCAACGCCCCTGGGACCTGCATTAGATTTCTTCTTCTGGATATTTTGGACCAGCTGACTCAGAGGACTGGTCGTTCTGGTTTGTAACACACTGGTTATTAAAAGCTTAGAGATAAGAACGGGTTTCAGCTCTGATGACCAGGTTGGCATCACACACCGGCACATTTCACCCATAATAATCATAACATTTGTTTGACCAAAACATTCATTTTCAGGACGTTTTTGAAGGTTTTTATTTTGTTTGAACATTTGTTTCAAATCAAAAATATTCCGGAATTATTTTTCTATTTTATTCATGCTTTTTTAAGCTTTTCCCGTTTTATATTCAGATAATTTAAGATCACAAGATTGTTCTTGGCCTCTGATTTTGTTCATCTGAATCTAAACATAAGCAATAAGTATTTAAGTTAGACGCTCTGCTCATGCTCAGTCCCTCCTCTCGGCAGAGATAATCAATCAGCCACCTTCTTACCCATCTATTCCTTATGGGGTCTCAGGGGATGCTGGAGCCTATCCTGGCTGATTGAAGGCGAGGGGCAGGTTACACCCCGAACACATCGCCAGTCTGTCGCAGGGCCACACACATACAACCATCTACACACACACTCATTCCTAGGGGCAATGTGGCACCGGCCAATCAACCTAACGTATGTTTTTGGAGGGTGGAAGGAAACCGGAGTACCCGGAGGAAACCCACATAGACACAAGGAGAACATGCAAACTCCACACAGAAAGGTCAGTGTTCCAAGCTTCATCCCCACCAGGACTTGAACCCACAACCGTCTTGCTGTGATGCCATTGTGCTACCCACTGCGCCACCGTGCCGCCCCAGAGATGTTCGATTTCATGTAAATAAACACCAAAAGGAGTTAATTAAAGAATACAGGGTGCTTCACCCCAAAATTTATACTGTGTCGTGCACACACACAGTTAGTAGGGTTGAGTGGAGAGCGAGAGGAGGGGGGAAATCCAGAGTCAAATCTGGAAGTGAACCTCCTCTTTGGTCTTCCTCTAGTCCTCTTTCCTGGTGGTCCCAAACCCAGCATCCTTCTTCTGATGTACTCTCTCTCTCTCCTCTGCACATGTCCAAACCATCTCAGTCTGACCTCTCTGACTTTAAAACCTCTAACATGTGCTGTTCCTCTGATCCTGTCCATCCTGGTCACTCCCAGAGAGATCCTCAGCATCTTCATCTCTGATACAAACATCTCTGTTTCCTGTCTTTTCTACAGTGGTCTCTAGACCAATCAGCATGGCCGCTCTCACCACACTGTCTCTAGACCAATCAGCATGGCCGCTCTCACCACACTGTCTCTAGACCAATCAGCATGGCCGCTCTCACCACACTGTCTATGGACCAATCAGCATGGCCGCTCTCACCACACTGTCTCTAGACCAATCAGCATGGCAGCTCTCACCACACTGTCTCTAGACCAATCAGCATGGCCGCTCTCACCACACTGTCTCTAGACCAAACAGCATGGCCGCTCTCACCACACTGTCTCTAGACCAAACAGCATGGCCGCTCTCACCACACTGTCTCTAGACCAATCAGCATGGCCGCTCTCACCACACTGTCTCTAGACCAAACAGCATGGCCGCTCTCACCACACTGTCTCTAGACCAATCAGCATGGCCGCTCTCACCACACTGTTTCTAGACCAATCAGCATGGCCGCTCTCACCACACTGTCTCTAGACCAATCAGCATGGCCGCTCTCACCACACTGTCTCTAGACCAAACAGCATGGCCGCTCTCACCACACTGTCTCTAGACCAATCAGCATGGCCGCTCTCACCACACTGTCTCTAGACCAATCAGCATGGCAGCTCTCACCACACTGTCTCTAGACCAATCAGCATGTGGACGCTCTCACCACACTGTCTCTAGACCAATCAGCATGGCCGCTCTCACCACACTGTCTCTAGACCAATCAGCATGGCCGCTCTCACCACACTGTCTCTAGACCAATCAGCATGGCCGCTCTCACCACGGTTTTCTACACTTTCTCTTTCATTTTATCTGAAACTCTTCTATCACACATCTGATACAGACCTGATACTTTCCTCCCCCCGTTCCATCCTGCCTGCACATGCTTCTTCACCTCTTTTCCACACTCTCCATTGCTCTGGACTGTTGATCCTAGATTCTTAAAATCTTCCACCTTCTTTATCTCTTCTCCCTGTAACCTCACTTTTCCAGGTACTGCTCATTAATTACAAGCGAAGCCACAACAACCCGGAAATGACAGAAAGGTCAGTCTGCTGCCACTGCTCCCCCATGACTCATACCACCCTATCACATTTAGGCCTACTGCAAGTGGGGTAAGAGCTGCAGCTCCCACTTTGGCTTATCAGCCACAGCCGATCCTACACAAACAGATAAATATCCAGATGCAGACGAAAGATGATTCCAACAACAAAAATGATCCAAAATTAGAAGATAAAAGAAGATGTGCAAACTTTGATGACTTGACTCTTGATGCTTTGCAACCTTAAATGAGATTTATACTGTGTCCTCACAGACCCAAGGTATGAATCAGAATTAGATATGAATCATTACGGTACCCCGTCTTTTCAGACGGTAACCCTGATAACAGACACTATGTTCAAAAATGATGATGGATAGCATGTGTCAGCAATTTAGAAGACAAAACAAGCACCACTGCATCGGTCTGTTGTGGTAAAGAGAGAGCTAAGCCGAAAAGCAATGCTCTCCATTTACAAGTCAATCTACGTTCCTACCCTCACCATGGTAACCATGATCTACGTTACTACCCTGACCATGGTAACCAGGATCTACGTTCCTACCCTCACCATGGTAACCAGGATCTAGGTTCCTACCCTCACCATGGTAACCAGGATCTACGTTCCTACCCTCACCATGGTAACCAGTATCTACGTTCCTACCCTCACCATGGTAACCAGGATCTAAGTTCCTACCCTCACCATGGTAACCAGTATCTACGTTCCTACCCTCACCATGGTAACCAGGATCTACGTTCCTATCCTCACCATGGTTACCAGGATCTACGTTCCTATCCTCACCATGGTTACCAGGATCTACGTTCCTACCCTCAACATGGTAACCAGGATCTACGTTCCTATCCTCACCATGGTTACCAGGATCTACATTCCTACCCTCACCATGGTAACCAGGATCTACATTCCTACCCTCACCATAGTAACCAGGATCTACGTTCCTACCCTCACCATGGTAACCAGGGTGTACATTCCTACCCTCACCATCGTAACCAGGATCTACGTTCCTACCCTCACCATGGTAACCAGGATCTACATTCCTACCCTCACCATGGTAACCAGCTGTGGGTGGTGACCAAAAGAACGAGATTGCAGATACAAGCGGCCGAAATGAGCTTCCTTCGCAGGGTGGCTGGTATCTCACTCAGAGATCAGGTGAGGAGTTCTGCCATCCGGGACAAGCTCGGTGTCGAGCCGCTCCTCCAGGTCAAGAGGAGCCAGATGGGATGGTTTGGGTATCTGTTCAGGATGCTCCTAGCGCCTTGCTTGTGAGGTGTTTCGGGCGCATCCCACCAGGAGGAGACCAAGAGACAGACCCCGGACCCGCTGGAGAGACTATGTCTCACAGCTGGCTTGGGAACCCCTCAGGATCCTTCTGGGTGAGCTGGAGGATGCAGCCGGGGTGAGAGAAGCCTGGGCTTCCCGTCTGAGGCTGTTGCCCCCGCGACCCAGCCCCGGATGAGCGGAAAAACAAGCACCACACACACTGTAGTTTTGTTCCTCACGCTCATGCGTGCTCTAATGTGACCGTACCACACGCCCTGACCGTGTTTGAGTTTCACAACAACAACCAGAACACCATAAAAAGACCCTGTTTCCATAGAAACCAGTCCAGGATGTGGACCAGATGTTTGGCCTTTCATTAGGACTGGGTTATCAGCTGATGTGCCTCCTCTAAATTTACCAGCAACCACTTCCTGTCTGAAGCTGGTTTGGTGTCGGGTGTCAACATATGCATCTCATTTGCCTGGAGTCGAACGCTTCGGACTGAAACACGAGATGAAGCCTAGTCATCCAACTAAAGATGCTGTTTGAAGGAGATTACAGGTGGTCTCTCTACGGGACCACTTTAAAAACATGACCACAGCAGTCAATGGGCTGACATCGATGGGTTACTAGACCAGAGGTGAGCAAACTCTGATCTGGGTACCCGACGCGGCCTGACAAACCTTCTAAACGGGTCCACCAAACAAGAAGAGATTTTATAAATAAGACTATTGTTTTTATTCCCTCCTGCTGTTCCAGTGTTTCCCCATAGAGGGCAGACATATTTATAGTGAGACTCATTTCAGAAAAATCTGGTTCCCAAATTTGTTTTCTTTGGAATAAAGAGAATTTTTTTTAAAATGTTTCTAGTAAAAAAGAACATTTTTCTAAATTTTCTGCCCGTATTTGAACATATTTCCATTTTACACACAATTTAATCCGATTTAATCCCATTATTCTCCCTCAGTATTATAACATATGTACCCTCAGCAGCAGATGGGCTTCATCCAGACATAAAAATACAAGTGAGTTTCACTCTAGAGACGAATTACGCTGAAAATATTGAGTTTTTAATTAAAATTAATTGAATTAAAGCCCTTTTTTTCAACATTTTTGATGTATTATTTTTGTTTTGTCCATTTAAACACACCCTTTTTGACCCGCTGGTCCCAAAGTTCACCCATCCCTGTTCCAGACAGTCCATTAGTGAGCTCCAGACCGGCTGGTGGGGGCTCCAGACCTGCTAATAGGGGCTCCTGTGGTCTTTACACCTGCCTATCAGTTCCAACACAAAGTTCTTTCCAAAGTGAAGCTTCGTAGAAGCTCAGACATGCGCAGACAGAAATCAGAGCTCTTCTAACGGGTCAATAAATCCCCCTCAGAGGATGTACAGTAATCCACATGGAGGAAAAAAAAGGCTTGTAAATCTGGATGGATGTGATGTTTGATCTCACAGCTCCTCCTGCCTTCACACAGCAACTGGATCAGGATCCAACAGGATCCCTGTTTCATACACCCACCAGAAGAGAAGCAGAAAATGGAAGGAAGCAGGAAATAAAAATCAAATCTGCGCGTCTTACCCCGATCCAGTGTGAGCGGTTGGACCACCGTCGCCATGGCTGCTGCTAGAGGAGACTGAGGGTTCCTGCAGCATCACAGAGAGAGAGAGAGAGAGGAGGGAGTGAGGGAGTGAGGGACAGAGAGTGAGGGACAGAGGGAGGGGTTTCAAGAGGATTTTTCTCCCTCATCGTCTCATCATGTGAGAATTCAGACATTTTCAAGCTTTTTAAATGTAATTCAGGGTCATTTTTATGTAGGATTTTAATAGAATATAAAAACGGGATTTCCTTTCTTTTTTTTTTTCATGCATGTCTGAGACCTCCTCCGTCCTCTATTCAGATTTGAAAGCCATGTCTGATCTTGGCCACGGATTTTGGTCGCAACCATTAAGCCACGCCCCCTGCTCGTACTGGGTCTCAACAAGAAGTGAAATTTTGTTTGTAAACACGCTTAAAATTAACACAAAAAATTTTTTAGAAAAAAATTTAAGCCAGTTTTGTTAACTTGATGAACTTTACAGTGTGTGTGACTTCAAGTAAGATTTACACTGTGTCATGCATGCAGCCAGGGGGCAGGACTAAGCAATGAGCGAGAGGAGGAGGGAATTAACAGTCTCAAAAACAGATTTGAAACTGAACTTTAGATTTTTTTTAGGATGCCTCACTTCGCAGCTAAAAAAAAATACAATGTTTATTTATTTACACTACAGGACAGGAGTCACCAACGCAGTGCCCGCGGGCACCAAGTCACCCCGAAAAGTCAAGTCACCCACAGGCCCGTTCTAAAAAAAAGCCCAACTACGTCTAAAATTTAATTTTATTCTGTTGTTATTTTTTTAAAATCATTAATACGTTTAATGTCAGGAGGGTAACGGTAGTCTTTCCCCCCTGTGTGTCCTGTTTCCCCCCTCCCTCTTATCTATGTGTGCAACTAGTCACACCTGAAACTAATCTACTCATCTGTTGGAGCATAAATGGAACAGTTTTTGACACACTCTTCTCCAGATCGTTTGTTTATCATGCTTGACTTGTTCTCCAGTTTTTGGCTCCAGCTCCTACATTTAGAACCTTCCTAGTTTATCTGTTTTGGTCGTCTTTATTTGGACTTTTTATTACCGTAATTTCACAGCTATACGGCGCATATAAAAGTCTTAGATTTTCTTCAAAATGAGCGGCGCGCCTTTTCGTGCAGTGTGCCTTGTGTGTGAGAAAAAGCGACCTAAAAGAAAACGCGGTGCCCACGAGGCGGACCTGAAAGAAAACACATGAGAACGTTGAAGAGTGAAGTGTGAGCGGCGTGGGAGCGATGGATGACCAAAGGAGACCACAGTTTCACGAAGGGTGGAAGGCAGCGCCGGGCGAGTTACGCTACAGTTTGCCAATGGATTGTAGATGCTTGGACTAACGTGTCTGCTGGTACTGTTATCCGAGCTTTCTCAAAAGCTGGTATCCTTTCTGAGGAGCCGCACAGTACAGACAGTGACTTTGACAGCAAGGAGCGAAGTGGACCTGCTCTGAAACAGAGGATGAGGACTTTGATGGATTTGAATAAAGACTATTACCGGTAATGTGTTTGTTTAGTATCGTTACTACTTAAATAAAACACAACCAAACTCAGTTTTGCTCCCGATCTATTTTTTAATACGCACATTTGCATGCTTGCGTGTGTGTTGTTGTAAGGCGGTGTGTGACTGAGACTGCGCCTTTTCATACGGTGCGCCTAATGGTCGTGAAATTACGGTAATCTAATAAATCTGCGTTTGACTTCTTCATCTGAACCTGTCTATTGTGTCAAGGGTATATTTTTGGTCTCAGCTCCACATCATGACATTTAAATTAATTTTAAAATGTCAATATTTTACAAATATGTTCATCATTTTTGAGAAGAGCCAGATGGGGTGGTTCGGGCATCTGGTCAGGATCCAACCCCCCCTCCCCCCGAGCGCCTCGGGTGGGGTGTGTAGGGCACGTCCCACCGGGAGGAGACCAGGAGGCAGACCGCGGACCCGCTGGAGAGACTATGTCTCACACCTGGCTGGGGAACGACTCGGGATCCTTCCAGGTGAGCTAGAGGATGCAGCCGGGGAGAGAGAAGCCTGGGCTTCCCGTTGACGCTGTTGCCCCCGCGACCCGACCCTGGATGAACGGAAGACGACAGAACGGAACGAATTAACTTGTGCTTTTGCGCGCGCACAATGAGCGCTAGTAGAAAGTAAGTTAGCGGGCGCAGCTCAGATGGAAGCTGAATGCGGTTTCATGCCCCAAACATGGATCATTTAACACAAAATAATAGAAAGCTAGGATAGGCTCCAGCACCTCCGCGACCCCATTAGGAACGGGCGGTTCAGAAGACGTAATGTATTGTGAGCCAACCAGGAAGTACTTCAATGGACATGCTCTCCTGACTTTCAGTCCCAACAGGGCGCCCATTTATGTGCCAGCTTTGCTTACATGGTATTTTTTAAAGGGTCCATCTCATGTAAAATACCTCTTTTCACATTGTATCCTCTGCACACACACACACACGTTTACAACATGCATTACACCATAGTTATGAAAATATATTGATTTGGTGGAGCGCAGTCACAGACCCGGAACTATGAAAGGCCGGGTCAGCTCATCCCCCCGCCCGTCCTGAGAAAGTACAAGCTCCGCCCTCTGCTCTCACTGAGCCGCTATTCCTCCACCCATCTCTGAGCGGGAGGGGGAAGGCACGCGTAAACTCCTGCGTAGCGGTTTGGTAGCGTCTGAAATAAGATTTCAAGCAAGAAAATAAAAAAGACGCAGAGCAGCGAACCAGCCTGTATATCGGACGCTGAAAGAGAGTTTGTGAGGGCGTAAGGCCGGAGCGGAGGCGGGTGAGGAGGGCGGGCGGGTGGTGAGGAGGGAGGGGGGCGTGGTTACGTCAAATGCGTCATACTTTAGACATCTGCTCATTGGTTGTTTTGTCTGAGCGTTCCAGAAATCCACAGAAAAACGGGCTAAATCAATCTAGAAAGACACACACACACACACACACACACACACACACACACACACACACACACACACACACACACACACACACACATACACACACACACACACACACACACTCACACACATATACAAGGCCCGGACATCACACACACACACACACACACACACACACACATATACAAGGCCCGGACATCACACACATACACACACACATATACAAGGCCCGGACATCACACACACACACACACACACACACACACACACACACACACACATATACAAGGCCCGGACATCACACACATACACACACACACACCCACACACACGTATACAAGGCCCGGACATCACACACACACACACACATATACAAGCCCCGGACATCACACACATACACACACACACACCCACACACACACACACACACACACACACACACACACACACACACACACACACACACACATACAAGGCCCGGACATCACTCTTACAAGCTAGAAAACTCTGGAGAGTCACTTTTTCATGAGATGGGTCGTTTATAGTGTATTTGCAGTTCCATTTCCAGCCTCCCTCCATCAGCATGACAATGCTTACACGTCAGACCTCCAGAAGAACACAGACATGTTTGGCTCTTTGTTTCTGGCTGCGTGTTTGAGCTCGTCCATAATCCATCGAGCCGATGCACTTCAGAGATCAGCTGATTGCGTCCACGCTTCCCATTAAGGTACACGGAGCACTGAGCCGTGCCGTCCCTTATCTCCTCTGCTGGAAACACGCCCCGCGTGCGGCCCGATAAGCACTGAATGATGCCAGTGAACCGAAGTTGAAGGGCTTAAGGATTAATCTTTGTGTTTATGAGTTGGTGGAGCTCTGCTGCTTGTTTCAGGCATCCGTTCAGCTGCAGGAATTTCTGCTGAAAACAGGAGTCATGAAAACACAAGGAAGAATATTAGTAAAGAAGATCTGTGTCATCTAAGGGCTTCTCCACGACCCGGTCAGGCTGTGATCATGACTGTCATAAATTAATCTAATTAATTTTACATCACAGACAGGTTTTCAGCTGATTCTAAGAGCTTCCATTGACGACAGAAGAGATGAACTTAAATATAAGAACATTCTTTATGTTCCACTTCCAGATTGTCATGCCGAGGTGTGCAGGTGGAGGGAGGGGGACCCAATTGCAGGGTCCACAGATGTGTGGCATCAGGAATCAATCCCAGGTGTCCCTATTCAGGGTGATGAGGAACATCGAGGGCTGCTTCTGGCAACAGGAGAGGGTATTGTACAGAAGACAACTCTCACTGGAAATGGAATCTACATACTGCCAGCTATACGGACCAAGCTCTGGCTCCGGTCGTACAGAGATCGGACAGCCCGCACTAAGGACTCTGAGACTCCGTACTCCTGGAGCACCCTCACAGGAGTCCCCTAGGGACACGATCGAAGGCCTTCTCCAGATCCACAAAACACATGTAGACTGGTTGGGCAAACTTCCATGACCCCTCCAGGATCCTGAAGAGGGTATAGAGCTGGTCCATAGTTCCACGTCCGGGACGGAAACCACACTGCTCCTCTTCAATCCGAGACTCGACAATCCGACGGACCCTCCTCTCCAGTACTCCCGAATAGACCTTCCCAGGGAGGCTGAGGAGTGTGATCCCTCGGTAGTTGGAGCACACCCTCCGGTCCCCCTTCTTATAAAGAGGGACCACCACCCCAGTCTGCCAATCCAGAGGCACTGTCCCCGATGTCCATGCAATGGTGCAAGGGCGTGTCAGCCAGGACAGCCCAACACCTTCCAGAGCCTTTAGGAGCTCCAGGCGGATCTCATCCACCCCCGGAGTCCGGCCGCTTTGGAGCTTTTTGACTACTTCGGCGACCTCGACAGCAGAGATAGGAAGACCCATCCCGGATTCCAAAGACTCTACTTCCTCATCGGAAGACATGTTGGTGGAATTGAGAAGGTTTTAAAGTATTCCTTCCACCGATCCAAAACGTCTCGAGTCGAGGTACGGGAAGGTGATCATGACAGTTATAATTTTTTATTATTATTTGCTACGTAACACAAGTTATTGAAGTTAATAAATGGACACACTGAAGGAAGGAAGTCAGAAGTCAGACAGATTGGGTACAGTTAAACTCTCTAATGGCAGAGGCCTTCAAAAAGCTTGCTCCTGGTTGGCAAGGTCGTTGCCAACAGACACCTAGAAACATGAACCATGTCATGGTTTACAGGGGCGGAGCCATGATTTCCCTCCCACCCCCCCAAAAAAAAAAAAAAAAAGAGTCATTCTCCAGGTGTAACGGTGGCGCAGTGGGTAGCACAGTGGCCTCACATCAAAAGGTCGTGGGTTCGAGTCCCAGGTTGGGACAAGGCTTGGAACACTGTTCTTTTTGTGTGGAGTTTGCATGTTCTCCCCGTGTTTGCGTGGGTTTCCACCGGGTACTCCGGTTTCCTCCCACCCTCCAAAGACATGCATGCTAGGTTGTGCCAAATTGCCCCTAGGAATGAGTGTGTGTGTGGATGGTTGTATGTGTGCGGCCCCACGACAGATTGGCAACCTGTTCGGGGTGTACCCTGCACCTCGCCTTGAATCAACTGGGATGGGCTCCGGCACCCCCACAACCCCATAAGGGATAGACAGATAAGAAGGTGAGAGGCATTTTGGTGCCCATTTGTTGGCACTGCAAGGTGACAGCTTGACTAGTGCCCTTTCATTTCTTCTTCTTTCATTTTTCTTTTTTTTTTTTTGACCAAAAAGGGAGGATGGAGGGGGCACGACCCCTCCATCACCACCGTAGGCCCCCCCACCCTGGATCCACCCCTGGATTATCTGTAATCCCAGTCCTGGGTAAATTCTGCTTGTTTCTTCTGAGATAGGATCTCCCTTACTGGGCCTCCTTCAGGTTTCTTCTTCCTGACCTCCCTCTGGGTTTTTTGGAGGTTTACATCCTTGTTTTGATTGGTTGGTTAATAACACTGTGTGTTTTGGTTTAATAACTGTGTGTGAAAGCTCGTTTGATGAAACCGGTTGGAAAATAAAACCACATTAAAAACGAGTGAGAATAAAACAGAAGAAAGCGACATGGGGTCTTTCCTCCGTCTAACGGACCCTCCCTCCTGTAGATGTATCTGTGTTGTTGTAGTGCAGCTGTTTGCAGCTGTGTTGGTGAAGGATGGGCATACCGGGTAAGGGCTTAGAGAGCATGCAGAAAGAGGCCACATAGAGATTACCATCCGTTTGTTTTTATAACACCGCTCTGGTTTTTTTCCAAGAGTTCGGATTAAACCGCCTGGTTAAACCCCACGAACTGCATGTGAATTGCTTTCTAAAAGATCTGCACCGTTATAGATGAACTGAATGAAGACGAAGCAGAGGCGGGTTTTAAAAAACAGGGGTTTTTAATCTTGTTTAAGCTGCATTCTTTTATTAAAAATATCTTGAGGCACAAAAAAACGACAAAAACGGTGAAAAGATTCTTTAAAGACGTCTATTTAAAAAAAATCCAGTCATTTTTTCAAAGCGTTTTGAAAAAAAATCAAATCAAAGGAACAAAAACACTTTGATCGTTTTTATTGTTTTTTCAAATAAAAAAAAAGTAAACATGTTCATTTTGGAAAAAAACACCTGAAACGAAAGCATCGTTAGCAGTGATTCAGAAACGAAGGGAAAGATTTGATCGTTTTATTCTGAGAAATATTAAAAAAAATAATATAAAAAACACAAAAAAGAAGCTTAAACACAAATAATTCACTCGTTCATCTTCTGAACTGATGGAGTTACAGAACGCTGCAGCCTAACGAGGCTGGTTTCAGGTGCGAGGTAGGGTCAACAGCCTGCTGCGGAGCGACACAAAAAAAAAAAACATCCTGTCATGATGCGGTGTGCAGGTGGAAGACCTGTTGACCCGGAAGGAGGAGGTCAGCAGGTAAAGCAGGAGGACAAAGATCACAAAGATCCTCAGGTGTGTAAAATCAGGTAAATGGGTGGAGACGGTGGCCGCGTGGTTAGCGCGTTCGCCCGCGGACCGGAAGGTCGTGGGTTCGCGTCCCACGGAGAGCTCGTCTAGGGTCCTTGGAGAGGACACCTAACCCCCGCTTCTCCCACCATTGGCGCCGTTGAAGGGCAGCCTGCTGCGGTGTAAGGAGTGCAGCAAACAAATTTCCCCGGTGAGGGATGAATAGAGTGATTCAAAAAAAAAAAAAAAATGAGGGAAGGCCCTGGGTTCCCTCTGGTGGTGGGAGAGGGAACCACGACACATCCAAACACTTTTCTTCCTTCCTCGGGTCAATTTTTCAGCAGCCAATCAACTTAAGATGCATGTTTTTGGAGGAAACCAGAGAACTTCGGGGGGTACTTTGGGGCGAGATGGTGGCTCAGTGGTTAGAATGTTCGCCCGTGGAGTGGAAGTCAACCGGAAGTTTGAGGGTTCACATCCTGCTGAGTGCACGTCTAGGATCCCGTTCTCTCACCATTGGTGCCGTCACAGGTGGCAGCCTGCTGCGGTGTGATGCAGCACACAAATTTCCCCAGTGAGGGATTAATAAAGTTTAAAAAAAAAACTTCGACACGGGGAGAAGATGGAGAGAGATCCATGGCCCTACTCCAGGACTTGAACCCCAAACCTTCTTGCTGAGAGGCCCCTGCACTGATCACTAAACCACCGTGTGGCCAGAAACACATAAATAGAGACTAAATAAATTTACATTTATTGTTATTAAAAATTTCTATGTGGAGTTTGCATGTTCTCCCCGTGTCTGCGTGGGTTTCCTCCCACCCTCCAAAGACATGTATGCTCGGTTGATTCGCCGGTGCCAAATTGCCCCTAGGAATGAATGAGTGTGTGTGGATGGTTGTATGTGTGTGGCCCCGCGACAGACTGGCGACCTGTTCGGGGTGTACCCTGCCCTTTGCCTTAAATTGGCCGGGATGGGCTCCGGCACCCCCCGCAACCCCGAAAGGGACAGACGGATCAGAAGATGACGGACTGACTGATTTTATGAAAAAAAGTTTTACTGCAGGTTTTAGTTTGTTTTCCTGCTACAAGCTCAGACCATGGGGGATGAGGGGGTTGCAGTATTTAGCATGGTGGCCCCAGAGCAAGAAGGTTGGGGTTCAGGTTGATTGGAATGAGTGTTTGGGTGTTTGTGGGCCGGTGAAAGACTTGTGACCTGTTGGGGTGTACCTTCGTGTAAAACAGAAATCTACATCTTAAACTGAGGCAGACTGTCAGTTTTCCACAGTGTTAAAAAACAGGGGCGGATCCAGGATTTTCTAAAGGGGGCACAGGGTCATGAAGTAATTGGCCAAGCCAATTTGGAGGGCCGGGGGCGTTCCCCCCGGAACATTTTCAAAAGTAAGAGTCATTTTTCTGTAATTTGGTGACCCATTCGCTGGCCCTGCAAGGGGACAGCTTTACTAGTCCCCTTTTCTTTCTTCTTCTCCTTTTTTTTATTGTGGACCAAAAAAGGGGAGGGGCAGGGGTCAGATGGACCGGTAGAACACGGAGACCCTCTCCATGATGGACCGGTAGAACACGGAGACCCTCTCCATGATGGACCGGTAGAACATGGAGACCCTCTCCATGATGGACTGGTAGAAGACGGAGACCCTCTCCATGATGGACCGGTAGAAGACGGAGACCCTCTCCATGATGGACCGGTAGAACATGGAGACCCTCTCCATGATGGACCGGTAGAACACGGAGACCCTCTCCATGATGGACCGGTAGAAGACGGAGACCCTCTCCATGATGGACCGGTAGAAGACGGAGACCCTCTCCATGATGGACCGGTAGAACATGGAGACCCTCTCCATGATGGACCGGTAGAACATCTTCTTACAGACGTTGAAGAACCTGATATTTGTCAGGTGGCACCGTCTACTCAAACCATTCTTGGAGACCATGTCCTTATTGGTGGACCCGTCCGGTTAATTGCTAATTTGAACGTCCCAAATTCTATACGATGAGACCACCTCCTCATTAGATCCTTGATACCGACCCGGGATGCCTCCTTCATTGAGCGAATGAAACACAGATGTCAGGTTTTCCTGGTTGTCCTCATTTTCCAAGAGGACGAATCCAGAAAAGAGAAAGGGAAAGTTGGATGCTAGTTTGTTGCCATGACTACAAACAATCAGAAAATAGTAACTGTAGTATTTTTAAAAATAAATAAACTGGTTCCTTTAGTTTGGAGCCAAACATCCCACTTCCTGAGGGGAGTGTGAAGTGTTACACTTTGGGGTCTAAATGTGCTCCGTTTTACCATGTGGATTCTTTTCAACAGGCTGCAGGAGTTATGCAACACTTCCTTCTTTTTTCCCTTTTTTTTTCTTCCGTAGCTCCTCCTGCATGAACCACATCCAGTTCAGAGTTCGCTGTCTTGGAAGGATTTCTGATCCTGTCCCTCTGTGTGAGGGACTGCTGAGTGTTAGAAAGAGACATGCTGTTCTCTGCTAAATGTGGTGTGCGTCTGGCTCGGTGCGTACACAGGAAGACCCTCTCTCATGCTTGTGTCTCAGGACCTTATGTAAACAGGTGGTTCAGTTTGAGGGGCTGCAGGTTTGCTTCTGATGATGCATACAGCAGAGCCTTCACTGCTGCGAGAGACTCACCTGAGAAGTTCTGGAGCAGCGTGGGGAAAGAGATCTGCTGGTTTAAACCCTGGATGAAGACCTTACAGGTTGAGGATCCAGTCTTTCCTAACTGGTAGGTTGAGAGGAGCAGACTGAGACACACTGGGAGAGGTTATTACTAAATAGATGGAGGAAGAGAGACAGAAAAAAGACAAACTTCACCAGCTGTTCGTGTTACACATGGTCAAAACAGAACACTAAAAGTCACTTTAGAAAGCTCCAGATTCTCATTTTTTTTCTACATTTTTGTCAACTTCGGTTAAAAATGTTGCCAGACCACCACCACCTAGTGTCTACACTCAATTTACTTTTACTCCAGCCACTAGGTCAGGGATCGCAGGCATTGTCTTACAATTGCAGCGATAGAAAAACATCCTACCCAATCAGAGAACAGAGATGACGGTGTCCGTCCTCCATGTTTGTAGTTCTTTATCTATTCTATACCCAATCAGAGAACAGAGATGACGACGTCCGTCCTCCATGTTTGTAGTTCTTTATCTATTCTATACCCAATCAGAGAACAGAGATGACGGCGTCTGTCCTCCATGTTTGTAGTTCTTTATCTATTCTATACCCAATCAGAGATCAGAGATGACGGTGTCCGTCCTCCATGTTTGTAGTTCTTTATCTATTCTATACCCAATCAGAGATCAGAGATGACGGCGTCCGTCCTCCATGTTTGTAGTTCTGTAGATCCACCATGCTTTATGATCCGTGTTGGTAACAACTTCTCAGGTTGTGAATTTAAAGACGGTCTTTAGAAAGTTTGGAAAAGTTTGTTTTTACTCTGTTTTCGGGACTACACAGACTGTTCGGATGCGGGACACACTTCACATCTTGTCCCCTCCAGAAAGGAATGATTGGTTGAACAAAAAGGTACCCGTCCCCAGTGTAGAGACAGAGAACCCCAATGCTGAGAGGTCAGACTGTTTCCATGGAGATAAAGGAACAGTGTGTTGGATCGGGTTACAAAACACACTCTTTAAGAAAAAACCTTCATCAAAGTCAGTTTTTTTCAACCTAGAGGATGAATGTAAAGCTGAACACCTTTAGAACGACAGAAACGAAAAATACATCCACCTGTTTGGAAATAGGGTGGCACGGTGGCCTCACAGCAAGAAGGTCGTGGGTTCAAGTTCCGGGTGGGGATGAGGCTTGGAACATTGTCCTTTCTGTGTGGAGTTTGCATGTTCTCCCCGTGTTTGCTTGGGTTTCCTCCCACCCTCCAAAAACATGCATGCTAGGTTGATTGGCCGGTGCCAAATTGCCCCTAGGAATGAGTGTGTGTGTGGATGGTTGTATGTGTGTGGCCCCGCGACAGACTGACGACCTGGGTGTACCCTGCCCCTCGCCTTGAATCAGCCGGGATGGGCTCCGTCATCCCCCGGTAACCTCGTGAGAGATAGACGCATAAGAAGGTGACTGACTGACTGTTTGGAATAAAAAGTATCTCAAACGAACCCCAAAGCTGGGAGGTCAGACTGTTTCCACGGACAAAAAAAAAGTGATTGATCAGAATAATGAGAATGTGTTGTGATAGAAAAATAGAAGCTTATTTTACACTCAAAGAATGTGTGATCATTTTTTGCAAAAAAAAAAAACTAAGATATTTTCCACACAAAGTTTTTGACTCAATTTTTTCTAAACAAAAAATGGCTCCAAAACTCTGAACCCTCCTTGTTTAGGGTCCAACACCTCCTCCATCTCATGCCGCACCGTTCTGCTACTACTTGTCTGTTTACCAAACACAGACGACTGTGTTTACTGCATGACTTACTGTTAGCCTTTCATAGCCCGGTAAGGAATGCTCTGACCAATCAGCCGGCTGCTTAGACCAACAAAGAAAACAATGTAGCTTTAATAAGTATTTAATTTTGCTATGATGATTCTTAATGTGCGGTTCAGGACATGTATGACTGTAAGACAGTGGTGAGGTGTGCTGTAGGTGAGACAGAGGAGTTCAGTGTGGGGGTGGGACTGTTGCTATGGTGATGGACAGGCTGAAAGACAAGGTCAGACAGGAATCCCCATGGACAATGATGTCTGTAGTGAGAGGACGCAAGAGGAGGAGGAAAAGCTGGAGAGGTGGAGGTTTGAAGATTAGTCAGAGTAAAACAGAGTACATGTGTGTGAATGAGAGGGATCCAAATGGAAAAGTGAGGTTACAGGGAGTAGAGATAAAGAAGGTGGAAGATTTTAAGTATCTAGGATCAACAGTCCAGAGCAATGGAGAGTGTGGAAAAGGGGTGAAGAAGCGTGTGCAGGCAGGCTGGAACGGGTGGAGGAAAGTATCAGGTGTGATGTGTGACAGAAGAGTTTCAGATAAAATGAAAGGAAAGTGTACAAAACCGTGGTGAGAGCGGCCATGCTGATTGGTCTAGAGACAGTGTGGTGAGAGCGGCCATGTTGATTGGTCTAGAGACAGTGTGGTGAGAGCGGCCATGCTGATTGGTCTAGAAGCAGTGTGGTGAGAGCGGCCATGCTGATTGGTCTAGAGACAGTGTGGTGAGAGCGGCCATGCTGATTGGTCTAGAGACGGTGTGGTGAGAGCGGCCATGCTGATTGGTCTAGAGACAGTGTGGTGAGAGCGGCCATGCTGATTGGTCTAGAGACGGTGTGGTGAGACCGGCCATGCTGATTGGTCTAGAGACGGTGTGGTGAGAGCGGCCATGCTGATTGGTCTAGAGACGGTGTGGTGAGAGCGGCCATGCTGATTGGTCTAGAGACAGTGTGGTGAGAGCGGCCATGCTGATTGGTCTAGAGACAGTGTGGTGAGAGCGGCCATGCTGATTGGTCTAGAGACAGTGTGGTGAAAGCGGCCATGCTGATTGGTCTAGAGACAGTGTGGTGAGAGCGGCCATGCTGATTGGTCTAGAGACAGCGTGGTGAGACCGGCCATGCTGATTGGTCTAGAGACAGTGTCACTGAGGAAAAGACAGGAAACAGAGATGTTTGTATCAGAGATGAAGATGCTGAGGATCTCTCTGGGAGTGACCAGGATGGACAGGATCAGAGGAACAGCACATGTTAGAGGTTTTAAAGTCAGAGAGGCCAGACTGAGATGGTTTGGACATGTACAGAGGAGAGAGAGAGAGTACATCAGAAGAAGGATGCTGGGTTTGGAACCACCAGGAAAGAGGACTAGAGGAAGACCATTTGACAAATCAGTGAACCAACTTTTCAACCAATCAGATTTGTCCGCATGGCAAAAACAGACTATAACAGCAGACTTCAGACTCTGTGCTTCTTGGAATCAGGTCAACAGTAGGCCGGCATGATGAAGCTTGAGAAACGCATGCATAGCAGCTCTGGTAATGCATGTAGCCGTAAGCCCAGGACAGGCTTACGATACGTCCGCCGTTCAACGTGAATGCGGCCAAACGAATGCGATCGATCTCCCGAACTCGACTTAAGAGGGGAAGCCATGTTTGTTTCATTCAACAGGAAACACACAGGTTTTCTTCTTGTCGTTCAGATTTTTAAAGTCACAGTCAGTCACCCCTTTATCTGTCCACTGACGACCTGTTCGGGCTGTACCCTGCCCTTTGTCTTAAATCAGCTGGGATGGGCTCCGGCACCCCAGCGACCCCGTAAGGGATAGACATGTTTTTAATGGAGCTACAAAACCATCATTTTCACAAAGTTTGTCCATTTTCTTTCAGGTTTGTTGGAGGAAAGTTAAACATGTGCTACAACGCCGTGGATCAGCATGTAAAGAACGGCCGTGGAGAGCAGCCCGCCATCATATACGACAGCCCAGTGACCCTCACCAAACAGATCATCACTTACAAAGAGCTTCAGGAGCAGGTAACGATCCGGGTTCAGAGTTTAAACCAATCAGATGAGGTTCATGTGTTTACTAGATCTTCCTTCTAATCATCCAGGTGTCCAGATTAGCCGGGGTTTTGGTGAAGAATGGAGTAAAAAAAGGAGATCTTGTTGTTATCTACATGCCCATGGTGCCACAGGCCATGTTCACCATGCTGGCGTGTGCACGTATCGGTGCTCCACACAGCCTCATCTTCGGGGGCTTCGCCTCCAGGGAGCTTTCAGTCCGCATCGAACACGCCAAGGTAACAATCTGCAGCTGCTCCTCACGCACACGTGGTAGCTTTCAGTAGGTGTTACAAAAAAAAAACAGGGATGTTCTCACTGTGAAAATCCTTCTGATACATTATAAAAATATAAACCAGATCATCAAAATCTCTTTAAGATGCACATGAGTAAACGTGAGGATTGGATTGTGTGTCCCAGTGACAGACAGCTGACCTGTGATTTACCCACTAAACCCACTGGATAAACCCAGGAAACCCAAGAAACCCCGGAAACCCCGGAAACCCTGCCCACAAGCAGTAAACAATGTGAAACAGAACATCTGAGTCAAGTGTTCTGTGGTAACCCTCACTGGTTACCATGGTGAGAGTAGGAACGTAGATCCTGGTTACCATGGTGAGGGTAAGTACGTAGATCCTGGTTACCATGGTGAGGGTAGGAACGTAGATCCTGGTTACCACAGTGAGGGTAGGAACGTAGATCCTGGTTACCATGGTGAGGGTAGGAACGTAGATCCTGGTTACCACAGTGAGGGTAGGAAGGTAGATCCTGGTTACCATGGTGAGGGTAGGAATGTAGATCCTGGTTACCACGGTGAGGGTAGGAACGTAGATCCTGGTTACCATGGTGAGGGTAGGAATGTAGATCCTGGTTACCACGGTGAGGGTAGGAACATAGATCCTGGTTACCACGGTGAGGGTAGGAACGTAGGTCCTGGTTACCATGGTGAGGGTAGGAACGTAGACACTGGTTACCATGGTGAGGGTAGGAACGTAGATCCTGGTTACCACGGTGAGGGTAGGAACGTAGATCTTGGTTACCACGGTGAGGGTAGGAATGTAGATCCTGGTTACCACGGTGAGGGTAGGAACGTAGATCCTGGTTACCACGGTGAGGGTAGAAACGTAGATCCTGGTTACCATGGTGAGGGTAGGAACATAGATCCTGGTTACCATGGTGAAGGTAGGAACGTAGATCCTGGTTACCATGGTGAGGGTAGGAACGTAGATCCTGGTTACCATGGTGAGGGTAGGACTAGTAAATCGAGAGCTTTGCTTTTCGGCTCAACTCTTTCTTCACCAAATGTTAAAGATGTGATCTTTAACATTTATCATTCCAAGAGGGTTCCTCTGACTCGAAAGGACACTGATGCCGTGTCCTGTTTATTGCGGACGTTGCACCGATCCGTCTGTCCATCTGCCTCTCCCTCCTTCCTCCACTGATGAACAAGACCCTGAGATACTTAAACTGCTCCACTTGGGACCTCCATGCAGGTCGGGGATGTGCAGGATTTATTTAGAGAGGAAATAAAATGTGAAAACTGATGGATTCTCTCCACATTTAAACTCGTTTTCTCTGAACTGATCGTCTTGTTTATTTTTCTTCCAGCCTAAGCTGTTGGTCACAGCCTCGTTCGGAATCGAACCAGGAAGAAGAGTCGACTACATCCCTCTGGTGAATAAAGCCCTGGAGATGAGCAAACATCAGCCTTCTAAAGTCCTCATTTACAACAGACCCAACATGGTGAGATGGTTTATTAATTAAAACGAGTAACACACAACGACAGGTAGTACAGCCGAAATAAGAAGAGAGTTAGTGTTTCAAAATAAAAGATAAAATAAAACAAGAGACACAGAAGTGACCGACAGAGACCCAAAGTTTACATCTCAGGTCAAACCGAAGCAGACGAGACCTGCTTCGGCGGGGGGTTTTGTGGCTGCTATATCTCTCTCTAACCTTCAATGTGACTCAAACTGAAAAGCAAACCTCAGACGGCCCGATGAAAACACTCTGTTTGGTGAGACTAAATAAACCACAGATGAAGTTCAGTCATTCTCTGAGGATTTTCCTGACCTTTACTCACAGCTTCTGTTTCTCAGCAGCAGCTTTTGAAACCGGTCAGAAAGACGACAACGCTCTGAGAAGACGAGTGGAATCTTAGAACAGAGTTTTTATAACGGCCGATATCACGAAACTAATGTCTCAAAACACGATGGATTGAAAAAAAAGGACGAAAAACCCCCCAAAAAATATATAAACTCAAACACAAAAAGTAACTGAACAATTTTAGTACAATATCGAAATTTTGACCCTCCTTCTCGGTGAGGAAAACCGCAAAAAAACCTGATGGGGATCCACATGAAGGAGAGATCCCTCCCCAGAACAAGCACACTGTTAATTAGATCCAATGGGCTCTTATTCTGAAGAAATCAGTAGATGTTCTTCATCCTGATGGAAACAGGACGGTAGATCAAACACAGAGAGCTCCTCAGTCTGACCACGCCCACCTCGGTCTGACCAATCAGAGGACAGGAACACAGAGGCCTCCTCAGTCTGGCCACGCCCAGGAGAGGAACACAGAGGCCTCCTCAGTCTGGCCAATCACAGGACAGGAACACAGAGGCCTCCTCAGTCTGGCCAATCACAGGACAGGAACACAGAGGCCTCCTCAGTCTGGCCACGCCCAGGACAGGAACACAGAGGCCTCCTCAGTCTGGCCAATCACAGGACAGGAACACAGAGGCCTCCTCAGTCTGACCAATCACAGGACAGGAACACATAGACCTCCTCAGTCTGGCCACGCCCAGGACAGGAACACAGAGACCTCCTCAGTCTGGCCACGCCCAGGACAGGAACACAGAGACCTCCTCAGTCTGGCCACGCCCAGGACAGGCCGCTTCAGCCTGCTTCTAGTTTCATAGCTGCAGGTTTCCATCTTACTGGCATAAAGTTTCTATATTTTTCTCCTTTTATAAAGTCAGCCTCTGCTTGTTTTTGGGAGGAATTGAATGAACCGTTTTTCCTGCAATCATCAGAGAAGCAGGTGTGTGTCAGGTTCAGAGGATTCGACCCACTGAAAGAGGGAAAGCTTTACTTTGAAGGAACAAGTTGCTATGAAGCTGAAACAGGCTGAAATTTACAAACGAGTGGGGAATTTTTGTTCCATTCACCCATCGTTCATCCAGATGGATCACTTTATTTGACCTCAGAGGGTGTAAAAAAAAGCCATGACGGTAAAAAATTCTGTTATAAAACAAGTAGCTCCAGGGGTGTCGTAAATTGTTCAGTAGACCAACAGCTGAGGGGGTAAAAGAGTTCTTCAGTGTGTGTGTATGGCACGGCGGCACGGGGACAAGGCGTTTGCCAATGAATAAAAGAGTCTAGTCTTCACCAAGTGGTGGGTAACCTGTTGAAACCCACCCGTGAGAGGAATAGGGGATGGTAGTTATTTTTCAATAGAAGGAATTCCCAGTGAATGCAGGTCATAAGTCCCAGCCCGTCGCTACCAACGACGGCACGGTTCGGTAAGGTCCTTGAACTGGTCCAGGCCTGGGGGAGTGTGACTCTCTAGAGCAGGGGTGTCAAACTCCGGTCCTTAAGGTTTAGTGTCCTGACGGTTTTCATTGTGTTCCTGGTTCAAAACAGCTGATGCACATGAATGATGGGGTTAAATAAGTTTTCTTCCCCCCACTCCTTCTTGGACACTAGAAACTTTGATTTGTGCACTTGTTATACCTTCTTATTATTTCTATTGAGTTGCTGTACAAAAAAAATGTTTATGTTGATTTGAGAACATGCTACCTTGTCCAAGATAAATAAAAAAAATAAAAAAAAAATGAAATCAACAACCAATCAAATCTGGCGCATTGACACGACAGACTCACTGCATCGGTCTGTCGTGGTAAAGAAGAAGCTGAGCCGAAAAGCAAAGCTCCTGATTTACAAGTCGATCTACGTTCCTACCCTCACCATGGTAACCAGGATCTACGTTCCTACCCTCACCATGGTAACCAGGATCTACGTTCCTACCCTCACCGTGGTAACCAGGATCTACGTTCCTACCCTCACCATGGTAACAAGGATCTACGTTCCTACCCTCACCATGGTAACCAGGATCTACGTTCCTACCCTCACCATGGTAACAAGGATCTACGTTCCTACCCTCACCATGGTAACCAGGATCTACATTCCTACCCTCACCGTGGTAACCAGGATCTACGTACCTACCCTCACCGTGGTAACCAGGATCTACGTTCCTACCCTCACCATGGTAACAAGGATCTACGTTCCTACCCTCACCATGGTAACAAGGATCTACGTACCTACCCTCACCATGGTAACCAGGATCTACGTACCTACCCTCACCATGGTAACCAGGACCTACGTACCTACCCTCACCATGGTAACCAGGATCTACGTTCCTACCCTCACCATGGTAACCAGGATCTACGTTCCTACCCTCACCATGGTAACCAGGATCTACATTCCTACCCTCACCGTGGTAACCAGGATCTACGTACCTACCCTCACCGTGGTAACCAGGATCTACGTTCCTACCCTCACCATGGTAACCAGGATCTACATTCCTACCCTCACCATGGTAACCAGGATCTATGTTCCTACCCTCACCGTGGTAACCAGGATCTACGTTCCTACCGTTACCACGGTAACCAGGATCTACGTTCCTACCCTCACCATGGTAACCAGGATCTACGTTCCTACCCTCACCATGGTAACCAGGATCTACATTCCTACCCTCACCGTGGTAACCAGGATCTACGTTCCTACCCTCACCATGGTAACCAGGATCTACGTTCCTACCCTCACCATGGTAACCAGGATCTACGTTCCTACCCTCACCGTGGTAACCAGGATCTACGTTCCTACCCTCACCATGGTAACCAGGATCTACGTTGACACCATCACCATGGTAACCAGGATCTACGTTCCTACCCTCACCTCTGGTCACCAGCTGTGGGTGGTGACCGAAAGAATGAGATAGCGGATACAAGCGGCCGAAATGAGCTTCTTCCGCAGGGTGGCTGGGCTCTCACTCAGAGATTGGGTGAGGAGCTCTGCCATCCCGAAGGAGCTCGGTGTCCCAAAATTTGACGACAGAGCACAAACAAAAACAAGAAAGAAAAAATCAGAACCAAATCAACAACATCTTGATGTGAAAACTTGATCTACATTAAAATCTTCTGAAATGAATTCTTTGATGTACAGATCCGTCCATCTGTCCGTCCACTCATTGATCAAACTTCTCTTTTACGTTCAGTGAAATCCTTCTTTTCCAGAAAGATGGAGGTTTTTTGTAGAGTTCTACTTTCTCATCATGAGTCTGAGTGGCTTCTGATCAAAGACGTGTTAGAATGAAATGAAAGAGAATATTAGAGTTAGAATCTTTCATCAGGATGACACCAGGTGCACACCCAGTGCACGGAATCACTCTTTTTATGTCCCATAATTACCACGTCTGTATCTTCATGCCCACGTTTGAACGAGTCACGCTCACACACACTCTGGTGCATCATAGAACTACCAAACCCTTTAACAGCTGTGTTTATGTTTTTATTTAACAGGAAAAAGTGTCTCTGGGACCAGAGTTAAGTCTGGACTGGGATGTAGAGATGGCCACCGCGCAGCCACAGGACTGTGTTTCCTTACCCTCCAACCATCCTCTGTACGTCCTCTACACATCTGGAACAACTGGAACACCAAAGGTACTGCATGTACGAGCCGTTGGATAACGCTGGATGTTTATCTCTGAAGTCTGATAAGATAAGGGAGCTATATTTATCCACAAGGTGGTAAATTCATTTACAGGCTGAAAAAGTCCTCAAAAGTACAGATTATTAACTAGAACGTGTTGAAATGGTCGAGAACAAGAGGACTGGATTAGGACGGTTACATTCTTATGGTTTACAAGTAGATCTATGTTCCTACCATCACCATGGTAACCAGGATCTATGTTCTTACCCTCACCATGGCAACCAGGATCTACGTTCGTACCCTCACCATGGTAACCAGGATCTACATTCCTACCCTCACCATGGTAACCAGGATCTACGTTCCTACCCTCACCATGGTAACCAGGATCTACCTTCCTACCCTCACCATGGTAACCAGGATCTACCTTCCTACCCTCACCATGGTAACCAAGATCTACATTCCTACTCTCACCATGGTAACCAGGATCTACATTCCTACCCTCACCATGGTAACCAGGATCTACGTTCCTACCCTCACCATGGTAACCAGGATCTACGTTCCTACCCTCACCATGGTAACCAAGATCTACATTCCTACCCTCACCATGGTAACCAGGATCTACGTTCCTATCTTCGATGGGGGCGATGGACATACATCAAGACCTGAGGCTCAGATGTGGACAACATATCAAATGATCTGATTAAGGAAACACCAGGAAGAGGACATTTAAACCCTGGTGTGAGGAATCAGGGCACAGCATAAGGGGCGGACCGCCTCAGACTAACCGTCAAGGACTGAGAATGAAAATTTCTAGAAGGCTTTTCTAAATGAGAAATCCTTCAAAACCATGAATTGAATCTTTGAGAGAAGCCGTTATGAGCACCTGCAGGCGAGCTCGGGGCTCGCCTGTTCTCACTGAGGTTTTCTTTTTGATCCCCTCAGAAGATGTTCAGTTCTCGCTTCAGGCGACCGGAGGAGACACGAGGACTTCAGGGTGCTTTCCATCGCTCACTGATCTTTAGTGGTTAATCCTGGAAACAGTTTGTGTGTTTGTGATGTTTTTATGAGAATAAAAACACAACCTTTAACCAGTAAAATGAAACTATGTGGACGATCGATACGAGGGATTTTTTATCCTCTCAGAAACACCTTCAGACATTTTCAATGGTGTTTTTGAGAGGACTGAGGCACTGATGCTCATTCCAAACATCAGTGCCTCAGTAACGGTGTTATAAGACGCCTGTTTGGAAATGTTAAGATATTGTTTCTTGATCGGGGTGATGGACACCCCGATCTGTTCTTTTTGTTTTTTAAGTCATTTGATTTTGAAAATCAGCTGATTCTGAGTCCCAATCCAATACTTTGGATTTTCCGAGTCACGTTCCATTCCGTTCTACCGTCTTCCGCTTATCCAGAGCTGGGTCGCGGGGGTAGGAACCTAGATCCTGGTTACCATGGTGAAGGTAGGAACCTAGATCCTGGTTACCATGGTGAGGGTAGGAACGTAGATCCTGGTTACAATGGTGAGGGTAGGAACCTAGATCCTGGTTACCATGGTGAGGGTAGGAACCTAGATCCTGGTTACCATGGTGAGGGTAGGAACGTAGATCCTGGTTACCATGGTGAGGGTAGGAACGTAGATCCTGGTTACCATGGTGAAGGTAGGAACGTAGATCCTGGTTATCACGGTGAAGGTAGGAACGTAGATCCCAGTTACCATGGTGAGGGTAGGAACGTAGATCCTGGTTACCATGGTGAGGGTAGGAACGTAGATCCTGGTTATCATGGTGAGGGTAGGAACCTAGATCCTGGTTACCATGGTGAGGGTAGGAACGTAGATCCTGGTTACCATGGTGAGGGTAGGAATGTAGATCCTGGTTACCATGGTGAAGGTAGGAACCTAGATCCTGGTTACCATGGTGAGGGTAGGAACGTAGATCCTGGTTACCATGGTGAGGGTAGGAATGTAGATCCTGGTTACCATGGTGAAGGTAGGAACCTAGATCCTGGTTACCATGGTGAGGGTAGGAATGTAGATCCTGGTTACCATGGTGAGGGTAGGAATGTAGATCCTGGTTACCATGGCGAGGGTAGGAATGTAGATCCTGGTTACCATGGTGAGGGTAGGAAGGACGTTTTTAACCAAGGATTTTGTCCCCCACCACACATACGTTTGTGTTTCTGCAGCAGGAGCTCTACTCCTGCTCAGTCTTAACACATAGTGTCATTTTATCTTAATGTTTATTAGTTATTCTTTAAATAAAAACACAACAGCCCCCCCCCCATCGGCGTGCCGGTGATATCAAACCTTGGTTTTCCTGCTTCATGGAGGATCCGTTTGATGATTTTTTTTCTATCCTCTCAGGGACTCGTGCGAGGCACCGCTGGCTATGCCGTCATGTTGAAATGGACCATGTCAAATATTTATGGACTCAGTCCTGGAGATGTAAGAAAATAAAACATCATTTTCTCAGTTATTGTTATTCTATAGATGAATTTCTGGATTCTCTGTTTTCTTTTGGATTCAGGTTTGGTGGGCGGCATCAGATCTGGGCTGGGTCGTCGGTCATTCCTACATCTGTTACGGTCCTCTGCTTCACGGAAACACCACCATTCTTTACGAGGTAAACATCTGGTAGATTAAAGAAGTATTTAATTATTATGAAACCATTTTACTCAAAACTGAATGAATACAGAAAATAAAATATCTCAGAAATCACACATAAAAAAACCTTCACAATAAAAGCCTTTAATGGATTAAAAATAATCACTCTTTATTAATATGTCGGGGGGCGGAGCCAGCCATGATGGCACCAATGGTGGGAGTAGCTGGGGGTCAGGTGTCTTCTCCAGGGACAGTTAGGCATGAGTTCATGGCGGGAATCAAACTGGCAACTCTTCGGTCCAAAGACAATCATCCTACCGCTGAGCCATGCCTCCCCTCAACAATCCAACGGTGAAAAAGTTCGACGCACAAAACGATCCTTAAAAACCTCATAAAAAATAATATTTTACTTTTTAAATGATGGAATTTATTTATTTGTTGATAAAGTCCATCTTTTTTTCTCTTCAGCCTTCACTTTTCTGAGGAAATTATCTACACATGTGGACACCTGTCCTGTTCCATGCTTCTCGGACTTCTTTACTTTGTTCAACACATTTTGAAACAATCTGTCTGGAGTTCAAATCGTTATTAAAATACTGTAGAAAAACTATTTTCCGCTCAGCTCTGACATCACGCAGTAAACTGATTTCTCTTTGTCTTGAAAAGTGACATTAAATTTATCATTTTTCCGTTCCGTCATCTTCCGCTTGTTCCAAGGTCGGGTCGCGGGGGCAACAGCCTCAAGCGGGCAGCCCGGCTCAGCCCGGCTCTCTCTCCCCGGCTGCATCCTCCAGCTCACCTGGAAGGATCCCAAGTCGTTTCCCGGCCAGCTGTGAGACATAGTCTCTCCAGCGGGTCCGGGGTCTGCCCCTTGGTCTCCTCCCGGTGGGACGTGCCCGAAACACCTCGCCTGCGAGGCGCTCGGGGGACGTCCTGACCAGATGCCCGAACCACCCCATCTGGCTCCTCTCTACCTAGGGGAGGAGCGGCTCGACACCGAGCTCCTCCCGGATGGCAGAGCTCCTCACCCGATCTCTGAGTGAGAGCCCAGCCACCCTGCGGAGGAAGCTCATTTCGCCCGCTTGTACCCGCAATCTCATTCTTTCGGTCACCACCCACAGCTGGTGACTATGGTGAGGGTAGGAATGTAGATCCTGGTTACCATGGTGAGGGTAGGAACGTAGATCCTGGTTACCATGGTGAGGGTAGGAACGTAGATCCTGGTTACCATGGTGAGGGTAGGAACGTAGATCCTGGTTACCATGGTGAGGGTAGGAATGTAGATCCTGGTTACCATGGTGAGGGTAGGAACGTAGATCCTGGTTACCATGGTGAGGGTAGGAACGTAGATCCTGGTTACCATGGTGAGGGCAGGAACGTAGATCAACTTGTAAATCGAGAGCTTTGCTTTTCGGCTCAGCTCTCTCTTTACCACGACAGACCGATGCAACGAATTTATCATTTTCTACTTTTTTATTTCATTATCATTTTTAGTGGTTCGAATCCCACTGAGCTCATGCCTAAGTGTCCTTGAGGAAGACACCCAACCCTCCGTTTCTCCCACCATCGGCGCCATCAATGCAATGCAGTACATCCTTTTTTTTTACTACCACTCCGGCTCTCATTTCGTTTTAGTGTGTATTTACACAACCTTTTGATTTTGTGCTCTGCCGTCCGGGAGGAGCTCAGAATAGAGCTGTTGATCCTCCTCCAGGTTGAGAGACGCCAGAAAGGGTGGTTCGGGCATCTGGTTAGAATGCATACCCAAACACCTCGCTGGTGAGGTGTTTCAGGCATGGCCAACTGAGAGGTACCCAGAGGCAGACCTCGGACCTGCTGGACAGACTATGTCTCCCAGCTGGACAGGGAACACCTCAGGATCCTTCCGGGTGAGCTGGAGGATGCAGCCGGGGTGAGAGAAGCCTGGGCTTCCCGTCTGACAGTGTTACCCACGCGACCCGGCCCCGGATAAGTGGAAGACGACGGAAAAAAAAAAATTCCTTTGACGAACAAGAACCAATGTTCCAGCTCTCATGATGATTGTTTTTATTGGTTAAATAAATTTGTTTGTCTATCGTTTCTTTTTTTTTTTTTTATCAAACAGTGATTTTTATTTTCAACTGTTTGAGGAAATATTCTCATGAGAATTCCATTTTTTTTCCAGCAGGTTGTGAATCTGTTGTTTACATACGAGGTGTAAATTATTTACATGAGTGTGTTCCACTCGGCCTTGACCGCATCACGTCGTGCTGTGCTGTGTTTACAGGGAAAACCCGTCGGGACTCCGGATCCCGGAGCGTTCTTCCGTGTTCTCTCTGAACACGGAGCCTCCTCCATGTTTACAGCCCCCACAGCCATCCGGGCCATTCGCCAGCAAGACGCGGAAGCTGCGTTGGGGAAGAAATACCCTCTGAACAGGTAGAGAAACGTCCTGAAGGAGGAAGTTATTCTGAACTGGAAAGAATGAGCAAAAGAAGAATCTTTTTTAGATCCCAAAAATAAATCCGTGTAGTCCCTCATTCATCCAGGAGTGATCCATAGTAGAAAAAGTTTCAAAAAAGTCTTCTGGACAGTTTAATTCTTCAACGAGACGTTTCGACTTCCATCCGGAAATCATTTTCAATCTGAATGAAATGGACTGGAACCTGGATCCATTTATACTAACCTGAGTAACAGGTAAAAAAAAGTGTAAGAAGGGCTCGACCAATGAGAATGTTCCTTAAGATGGCCGTGAATGGCTCCTATTGTAGCCACAGACCAGTAAACAAACCTATTATAAAAATGCTAAAAGCCTAGTGAAAAGAGAAACCTGCTAACGAGAGGCGTGAAACTGAGTCACAAGGTGTCATCTTTAGTCCATGGCTTCAAAAGGCTGCTATAGATACCGGGCAAAACGTATCTAACGCCTCCATTCCGATTCAGTGAGGGACTCTCTTTCATCACAAAAATGGCTTCTTTCACCCCTCTTTCAAACCAACCTTTCTCTCTACTTAGAATCTTCACCTCACTGTCCTCAAAAGTGTGTTTGGTGGATTTAAGATGCAGATGTACGGCAGACTGTGGACCACTAGAGGCTTCTCTTCTGTGTTGGTAAAGTCTTTTGTGGAGTGGTTGCTTTGTTTCCCCAATGTAGTTTGTAGTGAAGGGAGCTGCAAAGAAAACTACATTGGGGAAACAAAGCAACCACTCCACAAAAGACTTTACCAACCATTTCATTCAGATTGAAAATGATTTCCGGATGGAAGTCGAAACGTCTCGTTGAAGAATTAAACTGTCCAGAAGACTTTTTTGAAACTTTTTCTACTATCCCAAAAATAAATAAAAACTAATATCCTGAAACCATTAACCAAGAAAAGAGGGGCGTCTTCCGGCGGCCAGAGGTCGTCTCTAAAGCTGACCCCTTCAATTGTTTACAGTGAAACCCTCCGGTCGCACACCAGGTCCGGCCAGTGATGGCTATGCTGATTAGGACGTGGATGCACTCCTTTACTCCCATGGCAGACAGGGAGGCAGGCAGTGTTCCCCTCTGGCTCGGGGTGTCATCACCGCATCACTACCTTCCAGCCTCCAACGCACTGGGAAACATGCGGAAAAATAAGCGGCACAAAAACAATCCCCATCACAGGCCGCCACCAGCCGTCTTCTTTTCCACATAAAAACAACACAGTAAACATTTAAAACACTCCAAAACCCGTTCTGTGTACCCCTCCATGCCCCACATGTTCAAATAAAATGTTCAGCAGGTGGTTCGTTAGATGTGGCGTCCCACAAGGCTTCATTCTCGGGCCATTCTTCTTTTTTTTAGTCTTTTTTTACTTTAAAAGTTACATTTGTTTTGATAAAGATAGAAAATTATGAAGGCCAGAGCCTATCCCGGTGATTTCATGCGATAGGCAGGATACACCCGGAACAGGTTGTCAGTCTGTTGCGGGGCAACACACATACTCATTCCTAAGGGTGATTTTATTGCAGTAATCAATCTAACACGCATGATTTTTTTGAGGGTGAGAGGAAACCGGAGAAAGCCCACACATACACAGGAAGAACATGCAAACTACATATTGAAATTTAAACACCCTGGTAAGCTGATCAGATGTCTGGTTGTGGGTCAGAGTTACCCTCACTTAGAAGATGGTGGTGTTCATGTAGCTCTCACCCTGCCCTCACCCTGCCCGCACATCCATCTCTGCACCCGATCATAAAGCCACTGTGAGTGTTTGGAACCTCTGTCCTTGCCTGGAATCGTGAGCTTGGTCCAAAACGAGCGATCCATTCCTGAAAGGCTGCAGTCTCTGAATATTCCTGCCATCTTTCTGCTTTAACTCCGGGCTGTTATTCCTCTCCGGTCGGAGACATGGCCCATTGTTTTGATGCATTGTTCTTTGTGTATCCTCTGGCCTTCGGGCTTCGGTCGTGATGTAGAGCTGCTGCATGCACAACAGAGCCGGCACATGACTCCACGCTGCAGTCAGCTTTTCATTTGTTTACTTTAGATATGAGACCCCGTAATAACGGGTCATTATACTAAGATGTTACACTGGTAACATCAGATGGTCCGCTGTTTACAATGATGGCGCTATCAGTTTTAAACCAGACCAAAGTTGTTCATTTTTTATTTTTTTTTTTAATCAATTCTCATTTAATCTGTCCTGTCCACTTCCATTGTCCTAGTTTAGCTTGGCATCTCCCTCCAGGGGGCACCACATCAAGTCAGTTTCTTCCAGCTAACCCTATCTGCTGCATCCTCTTCAGTCACACCAACTATCTTCATGTCTTCCTTCACTGTATCCATGAACCTCCTCTTTGGTCTTCCTCTAGTCCTCTTTCCTGGTGGTTCCAAATCCAGCATCCTTCTTCTGATGTACTCTCTCTCTCTCCTCTGCACATGTCCAAACCATCTCAGTCTGACCTCTCTGACTTTAAAACCTCTAACATGTGTTGTTCCTCTGATCCTGTCCATCCTGGTCACTCCCACAGAGATCCTCAGCATCTTCATCTCTGATACAAACATCTCTGTTTCCTGTCTTTTCCTCAGTGACACTGTCTCTAGACCAATCAGCATGGCCGCTCTCACCACGCTGTCTCTAGACCAATCAGCATGGCCGCTCTCACCACACTGTCTCTAGACCAATCAGCATGGCCGCTCTCACCACACTGTCTCTAGACCAATCAGCATGGCCGCTCTCACCACACTGTCTCTAGACCAATCAGCATGGCCGCTCTCACCACACTGTCTCTAGACCAATCAGCATGGCCGCTCACACCACACTGTCTCTAGACCAATCAGCATGGCTGCTCTCACCACACTGTCTCTAGACCAATCAGCATGGCCGCTCTCACCACACTGTCTCTAGACCAATCAGCATGGCCGCTCTCACCACACTGTCTCTAGACCAATCAGCATGGCCGCTCTCACCACGCTGTCTCTAGACCAATCAACATGGCCGCTCTCACCACACTGTCTCTAGACCAATCAGCATGGCCGCTCTCACCACCTTTCATTTTATCTGAAACTCTTCTATCACACATCACACCTGATACTTTTCTACACCCGTTCCAGACTGCCTGCACACACTTCTTCACCTCTTTTCCACACTCTCCATTGCTCTGGACTGTTGATCCTAGATACTTAAAATCTTCCACCTTCTTTATCTCTTCTCCCTGTGTCCTCACTTTTCCATTTGGATCCCTCTCATTCACACACATGTACTTTGTTTTACTCTGACTGATCTTCATTCCTCTTCTTTCTAGTCTCCAGCTTTCCTGGTGGTTCCCAATCCAGCATCCTTCTTCTGATGTACTCCCTCTCTCTCCTCTGCACATGTCCAAACCATCTCAGTCTGACCTCTCTTGCCAGATCTGATCCACTCAAGTAGATTCCTAGAAAAGCTTTTTATTCTTTAAAACTCATGCAGGTGAGCTCAGGCTCTTTCTCGACTCTCAGACTTCGTAAATTTGTTTAGAAACAAAGGCTTCAAAATGGTGGCTCAGTGGTAAGAGCGCTCGCCCACGAACCGGAAGTCAACTGGAAGTCACTGGAAGTTCGTGGGTTTGCATCCCACTGAGTGCACGTCTAGTGTCCTTGGAGAAGACACCTAACCCCTCGTTTCTCCCACCATTGGTGCCGTCATAAGTGGCAGCCTGCTGCGGTGAAACATAACCTAAAACCTGCTCCATAAAGTCGTGTTTTCTCAACTAAAAAACAGTTAAATCATCAGCTCAGTTCTTTTTTTTTCAAACTAAACTTTTCTTTCTCTCTTTCTTTTAAAAAATCCGAGCACACATTTTGATGCTGATCATCTTAGACGTGGTTTGTGGGGCAGCCAAAGAGTCGCCCTCCCATTTCAAGCTCTGAGCTCAAAGTGACCGGTTGAATTTGAGCTTGTACTTCTTTTGAAAGACGGCAGCCTGCAGAGAGTTTGTAATCCTCGGTGTGTGAGGGGAATGGAATGAGGTTTAAACTGGAGCAGAATTAAAATCCCACAAAGCCAAACATTTTAATACCTAAAAGTTTCAGCTGGAATTTTAACGTGACCAAATTCCACACGGTGGTGAGGGTCAAACCATCCGTGGTTTTTTGCCTCCATTCAGTTTTCACTTTAAAGGGTCCATCTCATGCAAAATTTCCTCTCTTCACATTGTATCCTCTGCACACACACACACAAAATGCGGGGTTTGTAACATGCATTACACCATAGTTATGAAAATATATTGATTTGGTGGAGCGCAGTCACAGACCAGGAACTATGAAAGGCCGGGTATCGCTCATCCCCCCGCCCGTCCTGAGAAAGTACAAGCTCCGCCCTCTGCTCTCACTGAGCCGCTATTCCTCCGCCCATCTCTGAGCGGGAGGGGGAAGGCAGGCGTAAACCCGTGCGTAGCTACAAAAAGAAAATAAAAAAGACGCAGAGCAGCGAACCAGCCTGTATATCGGACGTTGAAAGCGAGTTTGTGAGGGCGTAAGGCCGGAGTGGAGGCGGGTGAGGAGGGCGGGCGGGTGGTGAGGAGGGAGGGGGGCGTGGCTACGTCAAATGCGTCATACGTTAGACATCTGCTCATTGGTTGTTTTGTCTCAGCGTTCCAGAAATCCACAGAAAAACGGGCTAAATCAATCTAGAAACACACACACACACACACACACACACACACACACACACACACACACACACACACACACACACACACACACACACACACACACACACACACACACACACACACACACACACACACACACACACACACACACACACACACACACACACACGTTTTAAACCCTCTTTTCTGAAACATCAGGGGTGAAGGTTTTGGTTTCATCTTCTTTTCAGATTTTCTCAGACTTTTGGGAGAACTTGTCATCCTCAGACGTCAAATACGACCCAGTTTTTACCAACAGGCTGCTCTGCTCTGTGGAAACGTGCATAAAAATGAGGGTGAAACACACAGGCTTGCTTCTGAAGAGGGGTGCAGGGTGCGGGGGGGTTTAGGAGCGGAGTGAGAGGGGCTCTCATTGAACTAACAGATAAACATGTTGCTTTTTTTTGCATAGAAATGGGAAAATAACAACAAAAAAATATATACAGTACAGACCAAAAGTTTGGACACACCTTCTCATTCAAAGAGTTTTCTTTATTTTCATGACTATGAACATTGTAGATTCACACTGAAGGCTTCCAAACTATGAATTAACACATGTGGAAGTGTAGTACATAACCAAAAAGTGTGAAACAACTGAAAATATGTCATATTCTAGGTTCTTCAAAGTAGCCACCTTTTGCTTTGATTACTGCTTTGCACTCTCTTGGCATTCTGTTGATGAGCTTCAAGAGGTAGTCACCTGAAATGCTCTTCAACAGTCTTGAAGGAGTTCCCAGAGATGCTTAGCACTCGTTGGCCCTTTTGCCTTCACTCTGCGGTCCAGCTCACCCCAAACCATCTCGATTGGGTTCAGGTCTGGTGACTGTGGAGGCCAGGTCATCTGGCGCAGCACCCCATCACTCTCCTTCCTGGTCAAATAGCCCTTACACAGCCTGGAGGTGTGTTTGGCGTCATTGTCCTGTTGAAAAATAAATGATGGTCCAACTAAATGCAAACCGGATGGAATAGCATGCCGCTGCAAGATGCTGTGGTAGCCATGCTGGTTCAGTATGCCTTCAATTTTGAATAAATCCCCAACCGTGTCACCAGCAAAGCACCCCCACACCATCACACCTCCTCCTCCATGCTTCACGGTGGGAACCAGGCATGTAGAGACCATCCGTTCACCTTTTCTACGTCGCACAAAGACACGGTGGTTGGAACCAAAAATCTCAAATTTGGACTCATCAGACCAAAGCACAGATTTCCACTGGTCTAATGTCCATTCCTTGTGTTCTTTAGCCCAAACAAGTCTCTTCTGCTTGTTGCCTGTCTTTAGCAGTGGTTTCCTAGCAGATATTCTACCATGAAGGCCTGATTCACACAGTCTCCTCTTAACTGTTGTTCCAGAGATGTGTCTGCTGCTAGAACTCTGTGTGGCATTGACCTGGTCTCTAATCTGAGCTGCTGTTAACCTCCGATTTCTGAGGCTTGTGACTCAGATGAACTTATCCTCTGCAGCAGAGGTGACTCTTGGTCTTCCTTTCCTTTTCTTTGTAGCGTTTGATGGTTTTTGAGACTGCACTTGGGGACACTTTCAAAGTTTTCCCAAATGTTCGGACTGACTGACCTTCATTTCTTAAAGTAATGATGGCCACTCGTTTTTCTTTACTTAGCTGCTTCTTTCTTGCCATAATACAAATTCTAACAGTCTATTCAGTAGGACTATCAGCTGTGTATCCACCTGACTTCTCCACAATGCAACTGATGGTCCCAACCCCATTTATAAGGCAAGAAATCCCACTTATTAAACCTGACAGGGCACACCTTTGAAGTGAAAACCATTTCAGGTGACTACCTCTTGAAGCTCATCAAGAGAATGCCAAGAGAGTGCAAAGCAGTAATCAAAGCAAAAGGTGGCTACTTTGAAGAACCTAGAATATGACATATTTTCAGTTGTTTCACACTTTTTGGTTATGTACTATACTTCCACATGTGTTAATTCATAGTTTGGATGCCTTCAGTGTGAATCTACAATGTTCATAGTCATGAAAACAAAGAAAACTCTTTGGTGTGTCCAAACTTTTGGTCTGTACTGTATATAAACACATTTATTCAAGCTCACAGCAAGAAGGTCAGGGGTTTCAGTTCTGGAGTGGGGGCGAGGCTATAAACACTGGTCTTTCTGTGTGTAGTTTACATGTTCTACCCTGTATGTGTGGGTTTTCTCTGGTTTCCTCCAAAAACATACATGTTAGGTTAATTGGCTGCTACAAAAGTGATGTGCACGCCTTCAAATAAACAGTGTTCACAGATATGGAAAGCCATCGGGGCCAATACACGCACGTAAACAAGTGTGTTAGATGTTAAAACAAACAAAATGTTACATCAAGCGCTTAGATTTCAAACCTAGCGCCGCTAGATTTAAAATTTAACGCTCTTGATGTAACATTTAGCGCTTGTTTAAAATCTAGCATCATTCTATTGGTCTAATCTAGAGGTTACCAAAGCATGCCATCCATCTGATACTGTTTCCTCAGGCGAATCCAGGATTTTCTAAAGGAGTAGGGCGGGGCACACAACGAGGACGGTATAGAGAGGTCTGGGGACAGCGCCCCGTCACCCGCCTCCCCCAAACCTTTTTGAAAAATAAGTAATTTTCCTGTATTTTGGTTCATATTTTAACCGAAGTCTACAATAATTAAAGTAGTAAGAACAATTTTTTTTGTCTACGTAGAGAGGGGTGCACGCCCCCCTTCAAACCCCTCTTGTAGCCCCACCCCACTCAGTCAGGCCCGCTTGTCAAATGTTAGAACTCAATGTGGCCCGCAAGTCAAAAGGTTTGCCCACTCCTGATCTAGAGACAGTGTGGTGAGAGCGGCCATGCTGATTGGTCTAGAGACAGTGTGGTGAGAGCGGCCATGCTGATTGGTCTAGAGACAGTGTGGTGAGAGCGGCCATGCTGATTGGTCTAGAGACAGTGTGGTGAGAGCGGCCATGCTGATTTGTCTAGAGACAGTGTGGTGAGAGCGGCCATGCTGATTGGTCGAGAGACAGTGTGGTGAGAGCGGCCATGCTGATTGGTCTAGAGACAGTGTGGTGAGAGCGGCCATGCTGATTGGTCGAGAGGCAGTGTGGTGAGAGCGGCCATGCTGATTGGTCTAGAGACAGTGTGGTGAGAGCGGCCATGCTGATTTGTCTAGAGACAGTGTGGTGAGAGCGGCCATGCTGATTGGTCTAGAGACAGTGTGGTGAGAGCGGCCATGCTGATTGGTCTAGAGACAGTGTGGTGAGAGCGGCCATGCTGATTGGTCTAGAGACAGTGTGGTGAGAGCGGCCATGCCGATTGGTCTAGAAACAGTGTCACTGAGGAAAAGACAGGAAACAGAGATGTTTGTAGCAGAGATGAAGATGCTGAGGATCTCTCTGGGAGTGACCAGGATGGACAGGATCAGAGGAACAGCACATGTTAGAGGTTTTAAAGTCAGAGAGGTCAGACTGAGATGGTTTGGACATGTGCTGAGGAGAGAGAGAGAGTACATCAGAAGAAGGATGCTGGGTTTGGAACCACCAGGAAAGAGGACTAGAGGAAGACCAAAGAGGAGGTTCATGGATACAGTGAAGGAAGACATGAAGATAGTTGGTGTGACTGAAAAGGATGCAGCAGATAGGGTTAGATGGAAGAAACTGACTTGATGTGGTGAGATTTGTTTAATCTAGGATTATTTGTTTGTTTCTGTTTCAGGCTTCGGTCGTTGTTTGTAGCCGGTGAACGGTGTGATGTGGAGACTCTGGAGTGGGCGAAGAAAAGCTTTGGCGTTCCTGTTCTGGATCACTGGTGGCAAACTGGTAAGGATTTGTTAATCCCCATGGGACGAGTTGGGAAAAGTTTCAGACCCTAATGGAGACCATCTGGACGTGGATGGGAAACACTGAGGTCTCACTCTGCTCACGTAGGAAGACATTAACCACCTTCTGATGAGGATTCCATTTCACTCAGTTATCTTTTTAATTGGCTCTGCTTCTCTTTGCCCCGTGGAGGACTCTGAATGAGACGAGGGGGTGTGCGGGGGGGGGGGCGGGGTGAGCGGGCAGGACGACGTGCTTCGAGCCAAAATAAAACCTAGAAACTGTTCAGTTCAGGTGGGGATTTTTAAACGGAAGCTTGTTTCTATTACAGACAATAATGAAGCTAATTTAAATCCTCCATGAAGCTGAAAGGAATCCGTTTGAATGAGACCGGTGATGTATTCAATTTAAACGTGGAGCTGACCGAGCAGGACGGCCAAACGAAGGAGATATGGTCGAAAAACCAATTAAAAAAAACAAACACAGGACGACAAAGCGGGGTTTATTTAGTAAGGCAGTCCAGGTTCTGAGTGATAGACTTACCACCCTGCAGAGGACGCTCATTTCAGCCGCTTGTATCTATGATTTCATTCTATCGGTCACCATCCACAGCTGGTTACCATGGAGAGGGTAGGAACGTAGATCCTGGTTACCATGGTGAGGGTAGGAACGTAGATCCTGGTTACCATGGTGAGGGTAGGAACGTAGATCCTGGTTACCATGGTGAGAGTTGGAACGTAGAACCCGGTTTCCATGGTGAGGGTAGGAACGTAGATCCTGGTTACCATGGTGAGGGTAGGAACGTAGATCCTGGTTACCATGGTGAGGGTAGGAACGTAGATCCTGGTTACCATGGTGAGGGTAGGAACGTAGATCCTGGTTACCATTGTGAAGGTAGGAACGTAGATCCTGGTTACCATGGTGAAGGTAGGAACGTAGATCCTGGTTACCATGGTGAAGGTAGGAACGTAGATCCTTGTTACCATGGTGAGGGTAGAAACGTAGATCCTGGTTACCATGGTGAAGGTAGGAACGTAGATCCTGGTTACCATGGTGAGGGTAGAAACGTAGATCCTGGTTACCATGGTGAGGGTAGGAACGTAGATCCTGGTTACCATGGTGAGGGTTGGAACGTAAATCCTGGTTACCATGGTGAGGGTAGGAATGTAGATCCTGGTTACCATAGGTGAAGGTGGGAAAGTAGGTGAGTAGTTCTGCCATCCGGAGGAGCTCGATGTCCAAACCAGATGGGGTGGTTTGAGCGTCTGGTAAGGATGCCCCAAGCGCCTCGCTGGTGAGGTGTTTCGGGCACGTCCCACCGGGAGGAGACCATAAGGCAGACCCCGGACCTGCAGGAGAGACCATTTCTCACAGCTGGCCAGGGAACGACTCGGGATCCTTCCGGGTGAGATGGAGGATGCAGCCGGGGTGAGAGAAGCATGGGCTTCCCGTCTGAGGCTGTTGCCCCCGCGACCCGGCCCCGGATAAGCAGAAGACTACGGATCGGAGCAGTCCATTCCAAGCTGTAAAGGAAAAAACATAGGATCAGAATGATGTTTTGAGGTTATTGTAAACCATGGTCCGGCAGCCAGGAAGACCTGGCTGGAATGGAAGGTATGACCCAACCAGGGAGTGAAGAGAGACTGGCTTTAAACGGGCACCAGGCTGATGATGCACAGGTGATCAGCGACAGGCCAATCACCGAGGTGTTTGGGATCCGGCTGGAGTCCAGGCCGAAAGTCCTGTAAAGCGAAAGAAGGTTGAGGGCTCCCTCTGGTGGCAAAGTGAGGAGATCACAACCATTTATTTGGTTAAAGATGGATCAACAGGAAAGTGTTTGTAATTATGTTTGTTTAAGACTACTTGATGTCGTCCAGGGTTGGACTCCGTCATCCAGGGTTGGACTACATCGTCCAGGGTTGGACCATGCGGTCGGACACCATTGCGTTGTCTTCATGCTCATGTTTTACACACGTTTTTTTCCCCAAAGTTTTCAGGTGGTGATGATGGCTGCCTGGTGGTGCAGTGGTTAGCACGTTACCTCACAGCAAGAAGGTCAGGGGTTTTAAGTCCCCGGAGAGGGGCCTTTCTGTGCATAGTTTGCATGTTCTCCCTGTGTATGTGTAGGTTTTCTCTGGTTTCCTCCAAAAACATACATGTTAGGTTGATTGGCTGCTATGGAATTACCCCTAGGAATGAGTGTGTGTCTGTGGATGTCTTTGTGTGTGTGGCCCGGTAACAGACTGGTATCCTGTTCTGAGTGTACCCCACCTCTCACCTGGATAGGCTCCAACACCCCTGCGACTCCATTAAGTATTAAAAGCGGATGAAATGGGTCCCAGAGGCGGTGGCCTAGTGGTAGAATTTCCCCGTTTTGACCGGGATAACCTGGTTCGATTCCCACTGGGCCCAAGCCGCTCGGGGTTCTACCAGAAGAAAGGTGACAGAAAAAAATAGAAGAGGATGAAATGAAATTATTTCAGATGACAGGGTACACCCCGACCAGGTCACCAGTCTGTTATGGGGTCACACACACACACAACCATCCACACACACATTCCTAGGGCCAATTTTGTAGTGGCTAGTCAACCTAACATGTATATTTTTGGAGGAAACCAGAGAAAACCAACACATACACGGGTAGAACATGCAAACTACACACAGAAAGACCAGTGTTTTTAAGCCTTTTTTATGATTTACAGCAGGTAGAGACTTATTTCCAACGTCCAGGTCAACTTGACCATGTGTACCCCCCCGTGGCGTGCCCTCGTGCCCATGCCCCACTTCATCCATTTGATTGCTTTCCTGACGAGTCGACCGAACTGGACGTGACTTTGTTTTTACAGCCCTGCTTGTACAGACAGCGGATCGATACCGGACGCCGACGTTTGTGTGTTAAATATGGAATCAATAGTGTTGTTGGATCGTTGTGTGGCGTTGACCTTCACAGCGTGCGGAGCTTCGATAAGCCGCGTGGCGTCGTCGAATCTCTGGGACGAAACAACACAAAGTCATGGTGATACTAAATTGACGATGGAAAGAATTTTTTATGGATGTGTTTGTTAGTTTTAGAGACGAAGACTCGGTGCTACGTTCTGTGACCCTGTTTTTTATATCCTCTGACAGCTGGAGAACATCTGGAGAGAGCAGCTGTTGTTCTTTTTGTCAGGAAGCTTCGGTGCTTTAATGACTGAGGTAATGATCTCAGGGGCAAACGGACTGATCGAAAAAAAAAAAAAACTATGACCGTCTTGTTTTAAACACATCGAGTGACGCCCGAAAGAATTTAGATACACGTCAAATTCTGACTTCAGATGATTTCAAATCAAAACGACAGAGTTCGACCTTAAAATAAAAAAACAATGTTCTTTAATCTTCTGAACCGCTTATCCCTAATGAGGCGGGGGGGGGGGGGGGGGGGTGGCAGGATAGGCTCCGACCTATTGGGAAAACTTCGATGGGTAAACGTCCTACCCAATCAGAGAACAGATATGACGGCATGACATGAACAAAAGCCTCTGTCCTCCATGTTTGTAGTTCTGTAGTTTCACCATGCTGTACGGTCCGTCCTTCATGTTTGTAGTTCTGTAGACCCACCATGCTATACGATCCGTCCTCCATGTTTGTAGTTCTGTAGATCCACCATGCTATACGGTCCGTCCTCCATGTTTGTAGTTCTGTAGATCCACCATGCTATACGGTCCGTCCTCCATGTTTGTAGTTCTGTAGACCCACCATACTATACGGTCCGTCCTCCATGTTTGTAGTTCTGTAGACCCACCATGCTATACGCTCCGTGTTGGTAACGATTCTCCAGATTAAGAACCTAAAGACAGTGTTTAGAAAAAAATTTTTAGAATAGTTTGCTTTTATGCTCTGTTTTCTGGACGGATTTTCTTGTTTGGGTGGATTACCAACGTCACATCCGGTCCCAACCAGACAGGAACCATTCGTCAAGGCAAAAACTGCCCGCCTTGGAACAAAAAAATAATTTCCAGATATTTATAGATGGCTATAAAAAAATTAAACTGTGAGAAGCTAAGTGATGGTAATTCTAACCTCCCAGACTAGGTCATCCCAGCTCTCAATCTGCAGCTGTATGTTTTTTTTATTATACTTTATTCCTCCCTCGCCGAAAAATTTCTGTGCTGCCTTTCACCGCAGCAGGCTGCCACCTATGACTGCGCCAATGGTGGGAGAAACGAAGGGTTAGGTGTCTTCTCCAAGGACTCTAGATGTGCACTCAGTGGAATGCTAACCCGCAAACTTCTGGTTGACTTCCAGTTCGCGGGCGAACGCTCAAACCACTGAACCACCATCTCAGTGTTTTGTAATTGGATCTAAATTCAGCAGCTGACAAGTAATTAAAGTTAATTTTTCAGTAGATAAGCTCAGGTTTTGGGCTGATGGTCATTTGATTGGTAGAGATGTGGGTGGAGGCCCTCGGTGTGCTGATAGGAAACATCATGTGAGCTTTTATTTTGAAATGAGGAAACTAGAAAACACAAACTAATAGAATTATCTCTAATTCCGTTGGTCATCACATCCTGTTCTCTGCAGCCACAGCGTCTCAGATCCATTTCAACCCACTGAACATGGCATTGCTCACATCACGGTCACATGTTGGCGCTCTATGAGCCGTTGATTCATTGAATTTGGAGTAAAACCTCTGGCCCAATGATTCCAGTCTCCATGTGTAAATCCCATTGGCTTCTTCACCCCCTGATAAACACAATAACCAGCAGCTGGCAGCCAGGCTGCAATCCAAATGTGTTCAACACTTTTTCATGGTAGAGTACATACACTCACCCCTCGTTCCCCCTCCACCATGACCCCATCCCACCCACTGCTTCTCTTGATGTCAGACACTGTTTGTTTAGGAAGGAATGAAAACGTGAAATAGATGTTTTCAATGTTCAGTCATTCAAATAATTTCAAACTTATTTGGAGCAAAAATGTTTCTTTCTCTACGTGGAAACAGTCTGACCTTGCAGCATTCTTGGCGGATGCTCTTTTCTGCTTAAACCAAAGGTTCCTTTCTGGTGTGGACCGGACGTGACGTATGTTATGCACATAATGCAGCATGGTTGATATCATTTTTTCAGCTACAGAACTACAAACATGGAGGACGGACCGTATAGCATGGTGGATCTACAGAACTACAAACATGGAGGACGGACCATATAGCATGGTGGATTTATAGAACTACAAACATGGAGGACGGACCGTATAGCATGGTGGATCTACAGAACTACAAACATGGAGGACGGACCGTATAGCATGGTTGATCTAAAGAACTACAAACATGGAGGACGGACCGTATAGCATGGTGGATCTACAGAACTACAAACATGGAGGACGGACTGTATAGCATGGTTGATCTAAAGAACTACAAACATGGAGGACGGACCGTATAGCATGGTGGATCTACAGAACTACAAACATGGAGGACGGACTGTATAGCATGGTTGATCTAAAGAACTACAAACATGGAGGACGGACCGTATAGCATGGTTGATCTAAAGAACTACAAACATGGAGGACGGACGCTCGTGTTTATGCCACACCGCTGTAATTAAAGTCAAACTAACGCTTCTTTTTATATAACTCTAACTTATTTCCACAAAGAGTTGAACTTTTAAAGTGTTTAAAAAAAGAGATAAAACTGTGAAAGAGTTCGTCTTTTTCTGGTGAAGTCTATAAAACATGTCGTGAAGGGTTTTATAGAGAGATTAAGAAAAGAACATCGAGTCCCTTAAATCTACCTTCACCGGCCGGAGTCTGCTGCTGGAAATAAAATATGTATTAATAAAACACAGGCCTTGAGAGGCAGTGAAACCTAGTCAATCATTTTACACCAACTATAGATGAACTGAATATGTTTTCAGGGTCATGGATAGGGTCAAGATCATGAATTCATGTGCCAGGTTTATTTGACACATTGGCGTTAACATGAAACGTCATGGTTTCAGAGACGAGTGGGTACTTTTACAAGTTGGGCAAAAGTGATTTTTTTTTCGGATCACAAAGAGTTTCCAAAGTGCTTTTAACTTTCTCCAAACTTTAGACTGATTTATTTTTGCGGTTCAGTTGTAGCATATCTTCTCCGTGGTGTATTCCAGTAACAGCTGCACTTCGGACTCCTTCTAAAAGCCAATTATCACATCTGTTGCTTCATGTTTCTACATGGATCTGTTGACGTGTCGGAGACGGGAAACGTTACAAATGGGCTTTTAGTGTTCCAGAAACTGTCGGGATTTTAACCAGAAACCATCTCCGGGGTTTTCAGAGAAGAAGAAGAATGATCCAGCTGTTGATGTCAGAGGTCAGAGGAGAGTAGTCCAATCGGTACAAAGAGTCCATTGTTCTAAACAAGGTCTGCAGGATGGCTTCATGTTGTGAGGGTGAGATGTGGAACCCAAAGTCCTTCCTTTTGGGAGATGTAGTCCTTCCTGATGAGAGAAGTAGTCCTTCCTTCTGGGAGTTGTAGTCCTTCCTATTTGAAGATGTAGTCCTTCTTGTTGGGAGATGTAGTCCTTACTGTTGGGAGATGTAGTCCTTCCTTCCTGTTGGGAGATGTAGTCCTTCCTTTTGGGAGATGTAGTCCTTACTGTTTAGAGATGTAGTCCTTCCTAATGGGAGATGTAGTCCTTTCTGTTGGGAGATGTAGTCCTTCCTGTTGGGAGATGTAGTCCTTGCTGTTGGGAGATGTAGTCCTTACTGTTTAGAGATGTAGTCCTTCCTGGTGGGAGTTGTAGTCCTTCATGTTGGGTGATGTAGTCCTTCCTGTTGGGAGTTGTAGTTCTTCTTGTTGGGTGATGTAGTCCTTCCTGTTGGGAGTTGTAGTTCTTCTTGTTGGGAGATGTAGTTCTTCCTGATGGGAGATGTAGTCCTTCCTCTTGGGAGTTGTAGTTCTTCTTGTTGGGAGATGTAGTTCTTCCTGTTGGGAGATGTAGTCCTTCCTGTTGGGAGTTGTAGTCCTTCATGTTGGGTGATGTAGTCCTTCCTGTTGGGAGTTGTAGTCCTTCCTGTTGGGAGATGTAGTCCTTCCTGTTGGGAGTTGTAGTCCTTCATGTTGGGTGATGTAGTCCTTCCTGTTGGGAGTTGTAGTCCTTCCTGTTGGGAGATGTAGTCCTTCCTGTTGGGAGATGTAGTCCTTCCTGTTTAGAGATGTAGTCCTTCCTGTTGGGAGATGTAGTCCTTCCTGTTGGGAGATGTAGTCCTTACTGTTGGGAGATGTAGTCCTCACTGTTGGGAGATGTAGTCCTTCCTGTTGGGAGATGTAGTCCTTACTGTTGGGAGATGTAGTCCTTCCTTCCTGTTGGGAGATGTAGTCCTTCCTGTTGGGAGATGTAGTCCTTACTGTTGGGAGTTGTAGTCCTTACTGTTGGGAGATGTAGTCCTTCCTTCCTGTTGGGAGATGTAGTCCTTACTGTTGGGAGATGTAGTCCTTACTGTTGGGAGTTGTAGTCCTTCCTGTTGGGAGATGTAGTCCTTCCTGTTGGGAGATGTAGTCCTTCCTGTTGGGAGATGTAGTCCTTACTGTTGGGAGATGTAGTCCTTCCTGTTGGGAGTTGTAGTCCTTACTGTTGGGAGATGTAGTCCTTCCTTCCTGTTGGGAGATGTAGTCCTTCCTGTTGGGAGTTGTAGTCCTTCCTGTTGGGAGATGTAGTCCTTCCTTCCTGTTGGGAGATGTAGTCCTTACTGTTGGGAGTTGTAGTCCTTCCTGTTGGGAGATGTAGTCTTTACTGTTGGGAGTTGTAGTCCTTCCTGTTGGGAGATGTAGTCCTTCCTTCCTGTTGGGAGTTGTAGTCCTTCCTGTTGGGAGATGTAGTCCTTACTGTTGGGAGATGTAGTCCTTCCTTCCTGTTGGGAGATGTAGTCCTTCCTGGTGGGAGTTGTAGTCCTTCATGTTGGGTGATGTAGTCCTTCCTGTTGGGAGTTGTAGTTCTTCTTGTTGGGAGATGTAGTTCTTCCTGATGGGAGATGTAGTCCTTCCTCTTGGGAGTTGTAGTTCTTCTTGTTGGGAGATGTAGTTCTTCCTGTTGGGAGATGTAGTCCTTCCTGTTGGAAGTTGTAGTCCTTCATGTTGGGTGATGAAGTCCTTCCTTCCTGTTGGGAGATGTAGTCCTTCCTGTTGGGAGATGTAGTCCTTACTGTTGGGAGATGTAGTCCTTATTGTTGGGAGATGTAGTCCTTCCTTCCTGTTGGGAGATGTAGTCCTTCCTTCCTGTTGGGAGTTGTAGTCCTTCCTGTTGGGAGATGTAGTCCTTCCTTCCTGTTGGGAGATGTAGTCCTTACTGTTGGGAGTTGTAGTCCTTCCTGTTGGGAGATGTAGTCCTTACTGTTGGGAGTTGTAGTCCTTCCTGTTGGGAGTTGTAGTCCTTCCTGTTGGGAGTTGTAGTCCTTCCTGTTGGGAGATGTAGTCCTTCCTTCCTGTTGGGAGATGTAGTCCTTACTGTTGGGAGTTGTAGTCCTTCCTGTTGGGAGATGTAGTCCTTCCTTCCTGTTGGGAGTTGTAGTCCTTCCTGTTGGGAGATGTAGTCCTTCCTTCCTGTTGGGAGTTGTAGTCCTTCCTGTTGGGAGATGTAGTCCTTACTGTTGGGAGATGTAGTCCTTCCTTCCTGTTGGGAGATGTAGTCCTTCCTGTTGGGAGATGTAGTCCTTACTGTTGGGAGATGTAGTCCTTCCTTCCTGTTGGGAGATGTTGTCCTTACTGTTGGGAGATGTAGTCCTTCCTTCCTGTTGGGAGATGTAGTCCTTCCTGTTGGGAGATGTAGTCCTTACTGTTGGGAGATGTAGTCCTTACTGTTGGGAGATGTAGTCCTTCCTTCCTGTTGGGAGATGTAGTCCTTCCTGTTGGGAGATGTAGTCCTTACTGTTGGGAGATGTAGTCCTTTCTGGATGATGAGTGGCAAACCAGCAACTAATATAAATTCAATATCATTTAAAAATAATATTAAAAACCTGTTCATTTGTGTTTGTTTGACAAATATGTCTCCGCCTGCTGTAGTACCAAGTAACTGCTGCCCGTTTTATTTAAATTTCTTGATTGGTATGGGTGAGATTACGTTGTTGATTGTGGGTATCAGACCCTAAATAGTCTCTCCCTCTCGTAAGATGCCCCGTCATGAGACGGAAAGCTTCTCTGTCAGACGGAGACAGGAAGAAGAATGCCTAACAGTAGGTCCATCCGTCATCCCTCGCTGGCGCTGCAGCCAAAACCTGCCAACTGGAAACACACGTTTGTTGCCAGGCAACACCCGTGACATCAGCAACCTTCATCGCCAGCCCTCCATGCCCCCTCACCAACGCCACTTGGGTCTTAAAATAGAACAGAGATTATTATCAAGCTTCGAAGTGGCAGACTGTGGGTTCATATGCAGATAGAGGTGGCATCAGGTGGTTCAGAGACACACTGGGTTGGCATCAGGTTCAAAGAGGTGAGAGTAATGAGAACAAATAAAACGAGTCGATGTTAGAAGGACTAATGAGAAGACGAGACGAGGCGGGCAGAGAGAGATGATGGAGTCGGATGCACATTGGAATAACGAACCCACCAACCAGAGGATTCCCTCACACCTCCAGCCAACGATGCCGCCGCCTGACCCACATCACAAGCTGTGTTAATAATGAATGGTTGAGCTCTAGGAGAAGGAGGGTGAAGCAGCGATATGAGGGTGGTAGCCTTATGGATGCCGTATGGAGGCCTTGGTTTTTGACTGATAGAGTCCAAAGGACTGGAGTTTACTTGCTATTAGTGGGAGGTCCCAAAGTGTAGGCTTTCTATCCCCGATGGTAAGGGGTGAGAGGCAGGGTACACCCTGGAGGGTACACCCTCAACAGGTTGTAAAACCCCTCACTATACATCGTGGACTTTCTCAGAAAGGCATGAAGGATTTCAGTACTAGGGTGCTAGTCAAGCTATTCCCTCGCAGGCCCAAGGAATGGGCACCAAAATGCAGGAAAAGGAGTCTTATTTTTCAAAATGTTCTGGGGGGAATGCCACCAGCCTTCCCAAAGATGTCATGCCCCGCCCCCCCTTTAGAAAATCCTGGATTCGGCCCTGTTCGTGAAAAATAATGTAGAGTTATAGAAAAAAAATAACAGTGACAGTGTTCGCATCTGTGTGTATGTGTATCTTTTTCTAAGCCAGGCTGGTGCCACCTCGTGCTCTACCCAATTTACTTTCAATACAGCAACTAGGTCAGGGTTTGCGTGCATTATATTACGATTGCAGTGATGGGAAAATGTTCAACACAATCAAAGGACAGAGATGATGCAGTGACACAAATGAATGCGTCCGTCCGCCATGTTTGTAGTTCTGTAGATCCACCATGCTACACGGTCCGTCCTCCATGTTTGTAGTTCTGTAGATCCACCATGCTGTACGGTCCGTCCTCCATGTTTGTAGTTCTGTAGATCCACCATGCTACACGGTCCGTCCTCCATGTTTGTAGTTCTGTAGATCCACCATGCTGTACGGTCCGTCCTCCATGTTTGTAGTTCTGTAGATCCACCATGCTGTACGGTCCGTGTTGGCAATAATTCCTCAGATAGAGAATTTAAAGACAGTGTTTAGAAAATGTATTCAGGTAAAGTTTGTTTTTACTCTGGACCTCACTGACTGTTTAGGTCGTTACATATGTCACATCCAGTCCCAACCAGAAAGGAACGATTGGTCATCTTCTGCTTATCAGAGCCCGGGTCGCAGGGGCAACAACCTCAGATGGGAGACCAAGGCTTCTCTCACCCCGGCTGCATCCTCCAGCTCACCCAGGAGGATATGAGGTGTTCCCTGTCCCTGCCCCTCGGACTCTTCCCAGTGGGACATGACCAAAACACCTCACCAGTGACGTGTTCAGGAGAGATACTAACCCGATACTTGAACTAACCCATCTGGCTTCTCTCAACCTGGAGAAGCAACGGCTCCACTCCAAGCTCCTCGCAGATGGCAGAGCTCCTCCCTCTATCTCTGAGTAGGAGCCCAGCCTCCCTGCAGAGGAAGCTCATGTTGGATTGGTTAAATAAAAAAGTCCCCACCCACCATGGAGGTCAGACTGTTTCCAAACAGAAACAGTCAAATTAATCAGGTTGAAAATCTAATTCAATCTACTTCTATTCAAACAGTTTGCTGGTTTTACTCTTGATATTTAAGCTGAAATCTTCCACCAGTCACTCGAGTGGGTTTCAGACCCTCCGAGGTGGGTTTCAGACCCTCTGAGGTGGGTTTCAGACCCCTCGGGTGGGTTTCAGACCTTCCGAGGTGGGTTGTAATTCCATTCTGAGCTGCGGTGCCACATGTGCTCCTTTGTTGTTTATGAGGAGCTCCTTTCATCGGCTTTCCAATCAGAGTTTACATCCCATTCTCCCCAAACCTTCATCCCATCTGCCTGGAACAAAACCAAGCCTTCATTAGCAAGTTAAATACCTCATCTGTATGCGTAAACTCAGGACGAGCCAATGAGCTGTGAGGAGTGGGTTTCTAACGGGTGTGTGGGATTAGTACAGGTTGGGATTCCTGCTCTTTGTTCCACATCTGTGCACGTCCATCTGCATCCTAACCGTTTCATCTCCAACAGAACTACTGATAGAAAACTGTAGCTTTAAATTGAATCAAAGCGTTCTCCTCTCAGCTCGTTAGTCTCCTGGTGTTTGTCTCTTCCTCTCGCTCCAGGCGTGATCTCCATCAGAGAGAAACCAATCAATGGAGCTGTGTTTTATGGGCTGACTGTGCAGTTTACTGGGTTTTTATTCTCTCTTTTTTCTGCGTCATACCTGGCTTTTAAAATGACCTTGGGTCGTCTACCTTTTTTTAGCTCCTGGTGGGGTTACCGTGGCAACCACACATCATCAGGACAGCCTCTAAGACGGCTGTGTTTGGAATGAAACCTCTGAATCTGTGTTTACTGTACGACCTACAGAACGCTGTGTGAGATATTGATCATAAATACGATTCAAAACCATTTGTTTTGCATAAATATCCATTTTTAAATCATTCTGTTTCCATTTCGTTCTGTCCCGCTTATGTGAGGGGCGGGTTGCGGGGCATCAGATGGGAAACCCAGACTTCTCTAACCCTAGCTCCATCCTCCAGCCCACCCGGGAGGATCCTGGTTACCATTGTGGGGTAGGAACGTAGATCCTGGTTTCCATGATGAGGGTAGGAATGTAGATCCTGGTTACCATGGTGAGGGTAGGAATGTAGATCCTGGTTACCATGGTGAGGGTAGGAACGTAGATCCTGGTTACCATGGTGAGGGTAGGAACGTCGATCCTGGTTACCGTGGTGAGGGTAGGAACGTAGATCCTGGTTACCATGGTGAGGGTAGGAATGTAGATCCTGGTTACCATGGTGAGGGTAGGAATGTAGATCCTGGTTACCATGGTGAGGGTAGGAACGTCGATCGTGGTTATCATGGTGAGGGTAGGATACGTAGATCCTGGTTACCATGGTGAGGGTAGGAACGTAGATCCTGGTTACCATGGTGAAGATAGGAACGTAGATCCTGGTTACCATGGTGAAGGTAGGAACGTAGATCCTGGTTACCATGGTGAGGGTAGGAACGTCGATCCTGGTTATCATGGTGAGGGTTGGAACGTAGATCCTGGTAACCGTGGTGAGGGTAGGAACGTCGATCCTGGTTACCATGGTGAGGGTAGGAACGTAGATCCTGGTTACCATGGTGAGGGTAGGAATGTAGATCCTGGTTACCATGGTGAGGGTAGGAACGTAGATCCTGGTTACCATGGTGAGGGTTGGAACGTAGATCCTGGTTACCATGGTGAGGGTAGGAATGTAGATCCTGGTTACCATGGTGAGGGTAGGAACGTATATCCTGGTTACCATGGTGAGGGTAGGAACGTCGATCCTGGTTACCATGGTGAGGATAGGAACGTATATCCTGGTTACCATGGTGAGGGTAGGAACGTAGATCCTGGTTACCATGGTGAGGGTAGGAATGTAGATCCTGGTTACCATGGTGAGGATAGGAACGTAGATCCTGGTTACCACGGTGAGGGTAGGAATGTAGATCCTGGTTACCATGGTGAGGGTAGGAACGTAGATCCTGGTTACCATGGTGAGGATAGGAACGTATATCCTGGTTACCATGGTGAGGGTAGGAATGTAGATCCTGGTTACCATGGTGAGGATAGGAACGTAGATCCTGGTTACCATGGTGAGGGTAGGAATGTAGATCCTGGTTACCATGGTGAGGATAGGAACGTAGATCCTGGTTACCACGGTGAGGGTAGGAACGTAGATCCTGGTTACCATGGTGAGGGTAGGAATGTAGATCCTGGTTACCATGGTGAGGGTAGGAACATAGATCCTGGTTACCATGGTGAGGGTAGGAACGTAGATCCTGGTTACCACGGTGAGGGTAGGAAACAAACTCAGAGTTTCACCCAAACCTTTTTTGTGAAACTCTCTGTTTTTACATTTCTGACACTTCTGGGCCACCGTAGACGGGTCTAATCACTGTAAAACAACATCTGACTCAGCTGTGAGTCCTCCATCCGCCGTCTGGAGAATACATTCACTATGTTTCACATCTTTAAAGTTTGAACGATGACAATGAGAATTTAAAATAAAACTGAATCACAGATTACTTGTTTTTAAACTGGGTCAAAGTCGAGAACAAAACGAACGTTTCTCTCCGTTTTGTCTTCAATGCTTTGCAACAATAACCACACGAGTTTAGTCGTAGGAGTCAGATGAAGAATGATGGTCGTTTTATTTAATCCAGGTCTTAATAATTCTTACTTCAGCTGCTTTCTGTCTGATAAAGTGTGTGAGTTAAAGCTCTTTGAGGTTCAGACGGAATAAGAAACAGGATTTAGGATTTCTGGGTGTTTGAAACTTGTCCTTCTTCTGCCTCTGATCACAGAACGGTGAAGAGAAATTAAATTTGGATTGTAGCTCACATTCACCCATTCACACACACACACACACACACACACGTTCATACCTGATGGGGATGCTGCCATGCAAGGTGCAAACCACCATCAGGAGCAATTGGGGGTTCGGTGTCTTGCTCAAGGACACCTCGGCATGAACTCCTGGCGGGGATCGAACCGGCAACCATCCTGTTACAGGGCGGTCGCCCTACTCACTGAGCCATCCCTCCCCCCCAGTCAGAGCTAGACTGGTCGCCTCACCGTACGTCACTGTAGCTCATCAAATTGACTGCGCATGTGCAGTGTTTTGATTTTGTTCCAGCGTCTTCCGCTCATCCGGGGCCGGGTTGTGGGGGCAACAGCCTCAGACGGGAAACCCAGGCTTCTCTCATCCCGGCTGCATCCTCCAGCTCACCCAGAAGGATCCTGAGTCGTTCCTCAGCCAGCTGTGAGACATAGTCTCTCCAGCAGGTCCGGGGTCTACCTCTGGGGCTCCTCCCGGTGTGACGTGCCTGAAACACCTCACCAGCGAGGCGCTCAGGGGGCATCCTGACCAGATGCCCGATCACCCCATCTGGCTTCTATCGACCTGGAGGACAAGCGGCTCGACACTGAGCTCCTCCCGGACGGCAGAACTTCTCCCCCAATTTCTGAGTGAGAGCCCAGCCACCCTGCAGTGGAAACTCATCTCAGCTGCTTGTATCCACAATGTCATTCTTTTGGCCATCACCCACAGCTGGTTACCATGGTGAGGGTAGGAATGTTGATCCTGGTTACCATAGTGAGGGTAGGAATGTAGATCCTGGTTACCATGGTGAGGGTAGGAACGTAGATCCTGGTTACCATGGTGAGGGTAGGAACATAGTTCCTGGTTACCATGGTGAGGGTAGGAACGTAGATCCTGGTTACCATGGTGAGGGTAGGAACATAGATCCTGGTTACCACGGTGAGGGTAGGAATGTTGATCCTGGTTACCATAGTGAGGGTAGGAATGTAGATCCTGGTTACCATGGTGAGGGTAGGAACGTAGATCCTGGTTACCATGGTGAGGGTAGGAACATAGTTCCTGGTTACCATGGTGAGGGTAGGAACGTAGATCCTGGTTACCATGGTGAGGGTAGGAACATAGATCCTGGTTACCACGGTGAGGGTAGGAACATAGATCCTGGTTACCATGGTGATGGTAGGAATGTAGATCCTGGTTACTATGGTGAGGGTAGGAACATAGATCCTGGTTACCACGGTGAGGGTAGGAACATAGATCCTGGTTACCATGGTGAGGGTAGGAACATAGATCCTGGTTACCACGGTGAGGGTAGGAACATAGATCCTGGTTACCACGGTGAGGGTAGGAACATAGATCCTGGTTACCATGGTGATGGTAGGAATGTAGATCCTGGTTACTATGGTGAGGGTAAGAACATAGATCCTGGTTACCACGGGGAGGGTAGGGACGTAGATCCTGGTTACCATGGTGAGGGTAGAAATGTAGATCCTGGTTACCATGGTGAGGGTAGGAACGTAGATCCTGGTTACCATGGTGAGGGTAGGGACGTAGATCCTGGTTACCATGGTGAGGGTAGAAATGTAGATCCTGGTTACCATGGTGAGGGTAGGAACATAGATCCTGGTTACCATGGTGAGGGTAGGAACGTAGATCCTGGTTACCATGGTGAGTGTAGGAATGTAGATCCTGGTTACCATGGTGAGGGTAGGAACATAGATCCTGGTTACCATGGTGAGTGTAGGAATGTAGATCCTGGTTACCATGGTGGAACGTAGATAGATGTTTTGTGATTTTCAAAATGGCCGATGAATACGTTTTTTAACCCAGACATAGAAATGTTCGACTTCTGCATGACCCTGTAAATATACAGTATGTATTGATATTTTCAGCAGCGGGTGGTCTGTTTTTTGAGTCCTCAATACGAGGGAAAGGAGGACAGTGATGACGGGTATGAAACCGTGACAGTGACACCCCGATGTTTCACTCTGGCTCCTCAAACTCTTGAAAACAAAATAGCCAGAGTGTCTGTTTTCTGAAGAAATGACAGCAAAAAACATCGATTTGGCACAAAGAGGTTTACAGTTGGTATTTTTTATGGTTGGTTTTGGATCGGTCATGGTTACCATCGACCAGGAACGTGTTTGTTTCCGTCCCTCTGAAGCCGACCCTCAAAATGATGAAACTAAAGATGATTCTGTTTTCATGAACGCTTCGTCGGTGCTTCAGTCACTCTTTATTTTCCACCACAAAGAAAAACACATGATTTATTCTGTTAGAAGTCAAACTTTTTAAGTCTATTTTTTTATAATTCAGAAGACTTTGATCAAAAGCGATGTGTGTACGACTGCAGGGCCGGATCAGACGGGCTGGATCCGACCCATCAGACTGTGTGTCTGTCTGCTGATGAATCATCGGGGGTTCGGCTGCTTTCTAAAGACAGCTGGCTTCTGTGAAGCTCCCCCAAATCTACTTCTATCATCTCATCAAAAAGCTCATTGTTTCTGAGTGAACTCAGGATGTGATGATGTCACTCCGGCTCGGGGAGAATCACAACCCGACATCAAACGTCAAATAATTCCCTTTAGACATGGAACGCCCTCCCAGGAAGAAAAACAAAAGGCTTCACTTAGAAGTCATTATTTCTCCCGCCGGGCTGCGTCAGGGGGAGGGGGGGTCTCCGATCTTTTTCTTCCATCATCCAATCCGTCAGTCCGGGTTTCTCCAGCAGCCTCAACGAAGATCGACATGTTTGTGTTTGAAAGAAAAAGCGTTTTTAAGCTGAGAAATATTTAATCCACGAGGACGTCCTGCAGGGGTGAGGGGTACGGGGTTATTTGTTTACAAAGAAAAATCTTTGAAAATAGAATCTTAGATTAGAATTTGTAAAAAAAAAAAAAATCCTTTTGATTTTGCATTGAAACACTTCTAACCTTGGCAGCATGGTGGCGCTGTGGCCTCAAAGCTAGAAGGTCATGGGTTTGAGTCCTGGGTGGGGACGAGGCTTGAAACACTGGTCTTTCTGTGTGGAGTTTGCATGTTCTCCCCGTGTATGTGTGGGTTTCCTCCAGGTACTCCTGTCTCCTCCAAAAACATGCTTCTTAGGTTGATCGGCCGCTACATGATTGCCCCCTTTTTTTTTTCTTCTCTCGGCGAATCAGAAGAATAAAAATTCTCAAATTGTTGTAATTCCTTCTTTATTGGATCAAAGTGCTGTTAACAGCACCGGGTTCAGAAATCACAGGGTTTTAACTAAACCTCCATTCCTGAGACTAATGACTTACGTCTGAGCCGAGGGCTTCGTACCCGCTGAGAGGAATTCAAAGCAGATCTCATAATTATCGCTCGTGGTAGATACGAAGCAGCAGGAGGATGTTCTGTGGATAAGTGGAGAAAATGAGATCATTTTGTTCTGGTTCAAAGTGTAAAAGAAGACTTTATTCTGATGGATTTAAATCAGAAATGTTTAAGTTGGGGTTCAGGACGTCCAAAAAGGGTCAAACTAAAGGTCCTCAGATCAGAACTGGAGCAGCTAAACTCTGGATATCAGTACATAACCCGCTCCATGTTGGCTGAAAGATGTTTCTGGTGCCCCATCGTGAGGTGGGGATAGACGGTACTGCTGTAAAAGGAAGCTTTGAGATGATTCTGGATCAGTAAAGCAAAACTATGGAGACAGAAATCTATTTATAAGTGTTGTGGTTCCCTGGCCTCCGCCAGAGAGAGCCCTAGACCTCCTTTCCTTCCCCTAAATCCTACCTGATTCTTATTTTTTTTTTTTAGAAGATTTTAAATACTTAGGATCAACAGTCCAGAGCAATTGAGAGTGTGGAAAAGAGGTGAAGAAGCATGTGCAGGCAGGCTGGAACGGGTGGAGAAAAGTATCAGGTGTGATGTGTGATAGAAGAGTTTCAGATAAAATGAAAGGAAAAGTGTACAAAAACGTGGTGAGAGCGGCCATGGTGATTGGTCTAGAGACAGTGTGGTGAGAGCGGCCATGCTGATTGGTCTAGAGACAGTGTGGTGAGAGCAGCCATGCTGATTGGTCTAGAGACAGTGTGGTGAGAGCGGCCGTGCTGATTGGTCGAGAGACAGTGTGGTGAGAGCTGCCATGCTGATTGGTCTACAGACAGCGTGGTGAGAGCGGCCATGCTGATTGGTCTAGAGACAGTTTGGTGAGAGCTGCCATGCTGATTGGTCTACAGACAGCGTGGTGAGAGCGGCCATGCTGATTGGTCTAGAGACAGTTTGGTGAGAGCGGCCATGCTGATTGGTCTAGAGACAGTGTGGTGAGAGCGGCCATGCTGATTGGTCTAGAGACAGTGTGGTGAGAGCGGCCATGCTGATTGGTCTAGAGACAGTGTAGTGAGAGCAGCCATGCTGATTGGTCTAGAGACAGTTTGGTGAGAGCGGCCATGCTGATTGGTCTAGAGATAGTGTCACTGAGGAAAAGACAGGAAACATAGATGTTTGTAGCAGAGATGAAGATGCTGAGGATCTCTCTGGGAGTGACCAGGATGGACAGGATCAGAGGAACAGCACATGTTAGAGGTTTTAAAGTCAGAGAGGTCAGACTGAGATGGTTTGGACATGTGCAGAGGAGAGAGAGAGAGTACATCAGAAGAAGGATGCTGGGTTTGGAACCACCAGGAAAGAGGACTAGAGGAAGACCAAAGAGGAGGTTCATGGATACAGTGAAGGAAGACATGAAGATAGTTGGTGTGACTGAAGAGGATGCAGCAGATGGGGTTAGATGGAAGAAACTGACTTGATTTGGCGCCCCCTGGAGGGAGATGATGGAAGAAGAAGAGGAAAAAAGTACTAGTACGCCCCATCATAACGTCTGGATGGGGGACACTTGGTGTTTAAAAACCCAACCCCCCCTTTCATTCATCGCTGGGATTTGATCTTAAACCTCCATGTCGTTGGATTAGCAGGCGTAAAGAAGCAGAAATAACACGTCGGATCACAGCTGGATACGGTTCTTCGTCTTTTATCTGATCTTCTTCTAAATCTTAATGACTGATGTGGGTTTAAATCAGGACAAGTGTTGGAAAAGATGAGAGCAGAGCGGTGTAAGCCGAGGGAGGAGGAGATCAGGTACATCATCTGATATGATGGGGTGGGATTACAGAAGAAAAAAATTCATCCAGTTGGACACGAGAAGGAAGGAATGTTGATTTTCCAAATCCTGGTTTTTACTCAATGTGTTCGAGGCAGGATGCGGTGCCTCGAATACAGTCTCTCGTAAGTTGAATATGGGGTAGGTTCGGTGAAGGATTTACCAAATACAGAGTGAACAGTTTGACCAGCTTATTGAAAGGAAACCAGATTGGGAGGGGCCGGGTCATCAGGGGCAACAGCCTCAGACGGGAAGCCCAAGCTTCTCTCACCCCGGCTGCATCCTCCAGCTCACCCAGGAGGATCCTGAGGTGTTCACTGTCCAGCTGTGAGACATAGTCTCTCCAGCAGGTCCGGGGTCTGCCTTTTGGACTCCTCTCGGTGGGACTTGCGGACTTTCGGTCACCATCCACAGCTGGTTACCATGGTGAGGCTAGGAAAGTAGATCCTGGTTACCATGGTGAGGGTAGGAACGTAGATCCTGGTTACCATGGTGAGGGTAGGAACGTAGATCCTGGTTACCATGGTGAGGGTAGGAAAGTAGATCCTGGTTACCATGGTGAGGGTAGGAATGTAGATCCTGGTCACCATGGTGAGGGTAGGAATGTAGATCCTGGTTACCATGGTGAGGTGTAGGAAAGTAGATCCTGGTTAACTTGAAACACTGGTCTTTCTGCATGAAGTTTGCATGTTCTCCCCGTGCATGCGTGGGTTTTCTCCGGGTATTCTGGTTTCCTCCCACCCTTCAAAAACATGCGTTGATTGACCAGTGCCAAATTGCCCCTAGGAATGTGTGTGTGTGGTTGCGTGCCCTGTGGCCCTTGTGGCCCTGCAACAGGGTATACCCTGCCCTTGCCTTGAATCAGCCAGGATGGGCTCCGGCACACCCCTGAACACGACAGGGATAGATATAGACGGATAGCATGGTGGATCTACAGAACTACAAACATGGAGGACAGACTGTATAGCATGTGGATCTACAGAACTACAAACATGGAGGACGGATGTTTGTGTTCATATCCTGTCGTCATTTGTGTTCTCTGATTGGTTTGACGTCTTACGGTTCCAATCGGCTGCAATCCCTGACCTAGTTGCTGGAGTGATATTTTTGATTGGTGCTTGAATGAGACGAGTCGTTACAGGAAGAGACAGAGGTGGGAAGGCAGATTGTGGAGGGGCTTAGAGGGTCCCACAGGATCTGCCGTAGCTTCTCAGCTTTAAGATCTAAGTTTTGAGTTTGTTTCTGAGGCTGAATTAGAATTTAAACCCCTGCTGTGTGTGTGTGTGTGTGTGTACAGAAACAGGATCAGCCATCACCTCCTCCTGTATCGGTCTGGGAACCTCGCTATCGCCTCCAGCAGGACAAGCAGGGAAACCCGTCCCCGGTTATAACGGTACGTCTAAAAAACCACGTTTCACACTCATACGATTAAAAAGTAATCATCTGAGACTAACACAGGTGTTTATTTATCTTCCATTTGATGGTCTTCTGATGTGTGAACGTTTCCTCCTCCAGTCACTGTGATCGATGATGACATGAAGGAGGTGAAGCCGAGAACTCTGGGAAACATCGTGGTTAGGTAAGCCGATGATGTCTCACTTCTATCACACATCATGGAAGGATCGGTCTGATGGTGAGACGGGGTTCCTCGTGTAGAGCATAGTATATGTCTGTTATCACCCCACGGTGTCTAAATACTGGTGATTACACACAGCAATGGGGGTTCCCATGCAGTCCACAGATGGGAGCAGCAGAGGTATTACATCTCATTACAGAGATGCCCGCTCACGTAGGGATCCTGAAGAAACCGATTGTAGATTCTTTATTTTCACAATAAGAGCATAGTCAAATTTTGTCAGACTTTTGGTGAGTCAAAACAGATTGAGTACATCTTCCTCTCGCTCATGGAGGAGCTTTGTCATCCAGGTGGAGCACAGAGTAGAGTTAGGGCTCCTCCGGGTCAAGAGAACCCAGATGGAGTGGTTCATGTATATTGTTCAATGCCTTCTGAGCGCCTCGCTGGTAAGGTGTTCCATCCTACCGGGAGAGGACCCAGAGGTAGACCCCAGGCCTGCTGGAGAGATTATGTCTCACAACTGGACAGTGAACACCTCGGAGGATGGCATCTCCACCATCCTAACCATGGTGGGAACATAGATCCTGGTTATTATGGTGAGGGTAGGAACGTAGATCCTGGTTACCATGGTGAGGGTAGGAATGTAGATCCTGGTTACCATGGTGAGGGTAGGAACGTAGATCCTGTTTATTATGGTGAGGGTAGGAACGTAGATCCTGGTTACCATGGTGAGGGTAGGAACGTAGATCCTGGTCACCATGGTGAGGGTAGGAACGTAGATTCTGGTTGCCATGGTGAGGGTAGGAACATAGATCCTGGTTACCATGGTGAGGGTAGGAATGTAGATCCTGGTTACCATGGTGAGGGTAGGAACGTAGATCCTGGTTACCATGGTGAGGGTAGGAACGTAGATCCTGGTTACCATGGTGAGGGTAGGAACGTAGATCCTGGTTACCATGGTGAGGGTAGGAACGTAGATCCTGGTTACCATGGTGAGGGTAGGAACGTAGATCCTGGTTACCATGGTGAGGGCAGGAACGTAGATCCTGGTTACCATAGTGAGGGTAGGAACGTTGATCCTGGTTACCATGGTGAGGGTAGGAACGTTGATCCTGGTTACCATGGTGCGTTTTTCAAACATTCATCTCCAACTTGTTTTTTTACTTATAAATAATGTCTGTTTATTATAGATAAAATATATTTTCCCATACAGGTTACCCCTCCCCCCTGGAGCGGCCCTGACCCTCTGGCAGAATGAAGACCTCTTTAAAAAACTCTACTTCACAAAGTTTCCAGTAAGTTTTATAAAAATATGATTAAATCAGTTTAAAAGATGAAAATAACTTGAATTCTTTAATTATTTTATTTTTAAATTTCTGGTGATACGCCGCCCTCTAGTGGGTTAAAAATGACATTATATGTTTTTAATGGAAGCGAAAACAAACATGTTTTATTATTTATAATAATAATAATGACGAGAAAAAAAGGATTTTCAATTTTTTTTTAAAGAGAAATTAAATTTTACTTTTTTATTTGAATTAAAAAAACAAACAAACAAACAAACAAACAAAAAAACAAACAAAATACAAACAAAAAAAACCAAACAGAAATCTGTTTCCTAAAAAGTTCTTTAAATTTTTACGGACTGTAGTTCACTTTCTTTTGGTCGTAAAAAGATAAGAAAACTTCCTCTGTTGTTGTTAATGAGTAACTGTGGGCAGTTTCAAGCTTTATTTTGGTCTGTCTGTTCTTCTTTACTCTCTATGTGGAGGTTTTATTATAAACAATGCTGACTTCTGATTGGTCCTGACCCCCAGGGGTATTACGACACCATGGACGCAGGCTTTTTGGATGAAGAGGGTTTCCTGTACATCATGTCGCGTTCTGATGATGTCATCAACGTGGCAGGTCACAGGTTATCCACAGGAGCCTTAGAGGAGGTGGGTGGATCTTTGAAGGCTCAGGGCTGCATGTCGCTGGTTTAACTGGGTGTGCTGGTGTTTTTTAGGCGGTGCTGCTGCACTCTGCAGTGGGGGACTGTGCTGTGGTGGGACTAGAGGACCCTCTGAAAGGGCATGTGCCCCTAGCGCTGTGTGTTCTAAAGACAGGTACGACAAATTAAAGGATCGCATGTGCATGTGCATGCATGTCTGAGGAGACCCGGGTCTCACCGTCCAAACTTAGCAGGAGCGTAACCGTTCATAACGCGTCACACTCGGCCAGCGCTGATGTTTCTCGAGGTGCCCTCCGACCGCGAGCGATGAGGAGCGGTCAGTTTTTCTTTCCGGCAAAGTACCGCCTGATCAAAGTTTGGCACCGCTGGTTCCATGTTGCGTTGGCCTGGTGGTAGAATTATCGTCTTTCGACCTGGAGAACATGGTTCGAAACCCACAGGGTCAAAGCTCTCCCTGGGACTACGGGACTGAAAACTGGGAGGACAAACAAAAGTTTGGCACCGCTAGACGCAAGTTCGTGATCGCTTGAGTTGCTAGGCCAACATCAGACCACCGCTGCCTCGCAAGCGTGTCACTGGTGGCGACAAAACGTTGCTCAAACTTTGGTGGAGCGGTTGTAAGTGTTTTACGAGCAGACACGGCGTTGCAGGAGCGGTGTCGGGCGTTGAAGCAGTGATCCATGGCAGTGATGACCTTTGGCTTGGTGTTGTTATGGAGGTGTCGGAGCAGGACGGGCACAAAAAAGTTCCGTGCAGCCGCTGTAGAGTTCTGACCTCACCTACATCGAATGTTTCTTTCCGTTACGTCATCTTCCACTTGTTCCGGGGTCGGGTCGCGGAGGCAACAGCCTCAAACGGGTAGCCCAGGCTTCTCTCTCCTCGGCTGCATCCTCCAGCTCACCCGGAAGGATCCCAAGTCGTCAGGCCAGAAGGTCCGGGGTCTGCTTCTTGGTCTCCTCCCGGTCGGACGTGCTCGAAACACCACGAATCCATCAAATGTGCCCAGTTCAATCAACGCTAAACCGATGCCAGTTTCAGTGGTACACCTTTAAGCCAACACCCGTGTTGCCTCCACGAGGAGTGACCGGGCACTGACACCACTCAAACCCCCTCACCTCTCTTCATGGCATTCAACCTTCTTAAAAAACCCATACAATAAATTTTAAGCCTGAGGGTTCAACTTGATCTCCATCCCGCTCCAACCACACCTCTAGAAGCCCATTTATCTGTTCCATTCCGTCGTCTTCCGCTCATCCAGGGTTGGGTCGTAGGGGTAACATCCTCAAACGGTAAGCCAAGGCTTCTTTTACCCCAACTGCATCCTCCAGCTCACCAGGAAGGATCCCGAGTCGTTCCCCAGCCAGCTGTGAGACACAGTCTCTCCAGCGGGTCTGAGGTCTGCCTCTAGACAACTGCCTCTAGACAACTGCATCCTCCAGCTGACCAGGAAGGATCCCGAGTCGTTCCCCAGCCAGCTGTGAGACACAGTCTCTCCAGCGGGTCTGAGGTCTGCCTCTAGACAAGAGTCATTATCCCTCAAACATCACAAAACTCTAAACCAGATCTCTGTTCGGCCATGTTTGTAGTTCTTTATCTGAAAAAGGGAGATCAACAGTGTTATAAGGTTTTAAAACAGTGTTTAGAAAACTGTTCTAGGGGTGCCCATGGTGACGTCACCCACTTACAGAAGAGTGGGAGGTGGTCACCATGGCAACACTGTGAGTGGCACACACTTATCTATCAGTGAAATAGAAAAGAAATATTCTGGGTGGGATACCTGCCATGTTTTGATTGGTTTGTTTTACCCCAACTGTCATGGCGGATGTGACGTCATGCCATGTCATAGCCCCTCCTCCTTTTGGCCCCGCCTCAAATTCTCTGTGTTTCTTTTTTCAGGTGTCCAGAAACAAAAGGAGGAGGTCATAAAGGAGATCGTGAAGCTCGTGAGAGACACGGTTGGACCGGTGGCTGCTTTCAAGAACGTTCTTTTTGTCCAAGTTTTACCAAAAACACGTTCGGGCAAAATCCCTCGTTCATCTTTGACCAATCTGATTAACGGAAAGCCTTACAAGGTAAAGCTAAGCTAAGCTAACCATGAGAAAAATACGACTTAACCGGCCAATCAGAGTCCTTCAAATGGGGTTTTACTTTCTGAGAAGGAGGCTTCAACCACAGGGATGACATGAATAGGGATGAGTATCGATAACGATTTATCGATACTAGTCCTCTTATCGATACTCCTTAACGATCCGGGGCTTTAACGATTCTCTTATCGTTACTTTTAGAAACAAAAAGCGTGCTTACACCGTAATTTAGTCGGATTCGGAGCTGCTTGACGCGCTCTTCAAACACGGCATCTTTCAGTCTGAATGCCGTGAATTTTGGCCACGTGTTTGGGCAAATTCCTTGTGGTTCCAAACCTCTACGTGAAAATACCGTACTGCACGTCTGAGACGGGCGTTGGCAGCATGTGTGTGTGTGGCAGCCGAGCATGTACACGAGGTGTTGCGCCACGGTTTGCCCGTAAGAGATAGCAGATCCGTTTGGACTAGAGCTTATCGGTTCGGTTAAAATGACGGCCGTGGAACCGTTCCGTTCTGTTGTCTTCCGCTTATGCAGGGCCGGGGCAGGGTCACAGGGGCAACAGCCTCAGACGGGACCTCCAGGCTTCTCTCACCCCGGCTTAATCCTCCATCTCACCTGGAGGGATCCCGAGTCGTTCCCCAGCCAGATGTGAGACATAGTCTCTCCAGCAGGTCCGGGGTCTGCCTCTTGGTCTCCTCCCGGTGGGACATGCCTTGAGCCCTCACGTTATCATGGTGGAGGGGTTTGCGTGCCCCAATGATCCTAGGAGCTATGTTGTCCAGGGTGTAATGCCCAAAGGCAAACGGGTCCTAGGTGAGGGGCCAGACAAAGCGTGGCTGAAAAATTCCTATGAAGTGATCAAACATGGCCAAGTTACCCTTGCCTGGACGCGGGTCGCCGGGGCCCCACTTTGGAGCCAAGCCCGAGAGTGGGGCACGAGAGCGAATGCCCGGTGGCCGGGCTTTTACCCATGGCCCTTCCAGTGGACTCACCGCCTGCAGGAGGGGCCTTCTTCTGATGTACTCTCTCTCTCTCCTCTGCACATGTCCAAACCATCTCAGTCTGACCTCTCTGACTTTAAAACCTCTAACATGTGCTGTTCCTCTGATCCTGTCCATCCTGGTCACTCCCAGAGAGATCCTCAGCATCTTCATCTCTGCTACAAACATCTCTGTTTCCTGTCTTTTCATCAGTGACACTGTCTCTAGACCAATCAGCTTGGCCGCTCTCACCACAATGTCTCTAGACCAATCAGCATGGCCGCTCTCACCACACTGTCTCTAGACCAATCAGCATGGCCGCTCTCACCACAATGTCTCTAGACCAATCAGCATGGTCGCTCTCACCACACTGTCTCTAGACCAATCAGCATGGCCCCTCTCACCACACTGTCTCTAGACCAATCAGCACGGCCGCTCTCACCCCACTGTCTCTAGACCAATCAGCATGGCCGCTCTCACCACACTGTCTCTAGACCAATCAGCATGGCCGCTCTCACCACACTGTCTCTAGACCAAACAGCATGGCCGCTCTCACCACACTGTCTCTAGACCAATCAGCATGGCCGCTCTCACCACCTTTCATTTTATCTGAAACTCTTCTATCACACCTGATACTTTTCTCCACCCGTTCCAGCTTCTTCACCTCTTTTCCACACTCTCCGTTGATCCTATGTACTTTTAAATCTTCCACCTTATTTCTCTCTTCTTCCTGTAACCTCACTTTTCCGTTTGGATCCCTCTCATTCACGTCTCTGGTCATGAGATTTTTTTTTTTATTCCAGATCACGCCGACCATCGAGGATCCAGAAGTTTTCAAAGACATTGAAAAAACGGTGGGAAACGTTTTGAGACGAACCGGAAGCTGAAAAACATTTTTTTCTGATCAAAAAGAAACTTTATCAAAAGATTTAGTTAAAATTTGTTTTAAAACAGTTTAAAATCTGATTTTAAAAGATTCATTAAAAACACTCCATGTTTAAAAAAATACAATCATTAAAAACTCATGCGTTTCTTTTTTTTTCCATTTTATTGACAATGAAAATTTCTTTCAACCACTTAGTTTTTAGACCAAAAGTACAAGAAGTAATAAAAAAAAAAAAAATGGGGACAAATGATTCCTCGTTCGTGCAAAACGATGTAGAAACAAACAAAAAAAAGTGTCCGACTCTTGTCGTCGTCCAATCAGAAATAACCAAAAGACAGATAACCAGGCGTCGTCCTGGAAACGGACAAAAAAAGAAGTCAACATTTACACTGAATGTAGGTCACAGCAAGCAACACGGGGTCTCACTTCAACACGTTCAGAAACACGGACTAGGAGCTGAAGCAGTCTGTCTTTCAGTTATTTCAGCGTTCGGAGGAAAAGGCCGGCTCGGCTGGAAAGAGGAGATTGTGTTGGTGCATTGTTTACAGTACGAGAAACGGCGTTTTTCTCTCCTTTTTTTTGTGCAACTTGGGAGAGCGAACGCCTCTCCTGTTTCTGTCCTTGGCTACTAAAGAGTCCGCTGTATGAAAGTGCTTTTCATGTTCCAGTGTGGATAGTTTTCCTCCATTTTTTTTAAATTGTGACGACGTACGGTGTCGGGCGCTGCTTCGATGCACCACTAGAGAGCAGAGTTTGACGATAAAGAGTCTGTTTCTCTCTAAAAGTTCACGTTGAAAAAATAAAACCATGTACAAAATGAGCTAGAGACCCGGGAGGACGATGGAGGGAGGGAGAGGGAGCGAGAGGAGGGGGAAAGAGGGGGAGAGAGAGCAGCATATATTAATCTATGGTCCACTAAATGAGGTGCTCCGTCTTTTTTTTTTTTACATAGATGTTTATACTCGTTTATATATATTTATATTTTAAAAATGACATATTTATAGTCATTTACAGACGACGTCTTCGGTAGAAGAGATACACGGAACGTGACGCTCTGTACATGGAACACGGGGCAGCCTGGAGGACGGAAAGATTAGCACCAGCATCTGGTGCCCGCGTAAAGGAAGGGATGGAGATGGGTGACGGGTGTGGGTGGTATGGGGGTGAGGAGGGATTCTTGGCAGTGCGTGTCATCAGATTGTTTTTGATCCTCAGCAGGTCGGTTCGTCCAACAGCGTCATCCGTAGGTTAAGTTTAGAACTGCAGCTGAAAGAAGAAAAAAAAAAAAACATGGAGGTTTAGTTTCAGTTGCCATGGAAACACCTCGAGCGGGTGTCACCTGTTTATTGGTGGAGGGCAGAAAAAATATGCATGCTAGGTTGATTGGTGATGGCCCTAGGAATGTGTATGTGTGTGTGGCCCCGAGACAGACTGGTGACCTGTTTGGGTTGTACCCTCCCCTCGCCTCGAATCAGCCAGAATGGGCTCCGGCACCCTCGCGACTTCCTAACCAGGAGTGGGCTAGAGACAGTGTGGTGAGAGCGGCCATCCTGATTGGTCTAGAGACAGGGTGGTGAGAACGGCCATGCTGATTGGTCTAGAGACAGTGTGGTGAGAACGGCCATGCTGATTGGTCTAGAGACAGTGTGGTGAGAGCGGCCATGCTGATTGGTCTAGAGACAGTGAGGTGAGAGCGGCCATGCTGATTGGTCTAGAGACAGTGTGGTGAAAGCGGCCATGCTGATTGGTCTAGAGACAGTGTGGTGAGAGCGGCCATGCTGATTGGTCTAGAGACAGTGTGGTGAGAGCGGCCATGCTGATTGGTCTAGAGACAGTGTGGTGAGAGCGGCCATGCTGATTGGTCTAGAGACAGTGTGGTGAGAACGGCCATGCTGATTGGTCTAGAGACAGCGTGGTGAGAGCGGCCATTTTGATTGGTCTAGAGACAGTGTGGTGAGAGCGGCCATGCTGATTGGTCTAGAGACAGTGTCACTGAGGAAAAGACAGGAAACAGAGATGTTTGTATCAGAGATGAAGATGCTGAGGATCTCTCTGGGAGTGACCAGGATGGACAGGATCAGAGGAACAGCACATGTTAGAGGTTTTAAAGTCAGAGAGGTCAGACTGAGATGGTTTGGACATGTGCAGAGGAGAGAGAGAGAGTACATCAGAAGAAGGATGCTGGGTTTGGAACCACCAGGAAAGAGGACTAGAGGAAGACCAAAGAGGAGGTTCATGGATACAGTGAAGGAAGACATGAAGATAGTTGGTGTGACTGAAGAGGATGAAGGAGATAGGGTTAGATGGAAGAAACTGACCAGCTGTGGCGCCCCCTAAAGGGAAATGATGGAAGACGAAGTGGGCTGGATTAAAACATTTAACGGGCCGCATGTGGCCCGGGGGCCGTAGTTTGCCCATGCCTGTCCTAAGGGATAGACGGGTATGAAGGTGACTGACTGACTGACTTTAAACTGGTATCGACTCTGATGATCTCATTTTAACTTCCCTAGTTGGGGCACAGTGTCTGGTACGCTTCTTGTAAAGAGGGACCACCACCCCAGTCTGCCAATCCAGAGCCACTGTCCCCGATGTCCATGCCATGGTGCAAAGCCGTGTCAGCCAAGGGAGCTCGACACCATTCAGAGCCCTTAGGACAGGCATGGGAAAAGTCCGGCCTGTGGGCCACATGCGGCCCGTTAAACATTTTAATCCGGCCCGCCGAACTTGAAATAATTAAATGCGCATGTAAACAAGCACGTTTACCTTGTACACGACTATGGAAAGCCATCAGGGTCACTACACCTGCATAATCTAGCACTCAATGTTAAATCGAGTGCAATAGATTTGAAATTTAACGTGCTTGATGTTTTTGAAAAAAAAAAAAAAATCCGGTTTTGAGGAGAGTGATGATCAGAGACCTTCAAAATAAAAGTTATGCATTTGTTTTTCAGTGTTTAAAACCTCATTTCAAAATAAGAGATTCTGTTTTAATACTTTTCTTCATTTTCATTGGGAATTAAAGCTCATGTTTCTCCACCAATGAGGTGAGGTTACCAGAGCCTGCCATCCCCCTGATCCTGTTCCGGCCCAAATGTTAGAGCTAAATGTAGCCTACAAATCAAAAAGTTTGCCCAGCCCTGCCCCTGCCCTAGGAGCTCCGGGCAGATCTCATCTACCCCCGAGTCCGGCCGCTGCGGAGCTTTCTGACTACCTCGGCGACCTCGGCACCAGAGATAGGAAGACCCATCCCGGATTCCAAAGACTCCACTTCCTCATCGGACGACATGTTGGTGGAATTGAGGTCTTCAGTATTCCTTCCACCGATCCATAACGTCCCGAGTCGGGGTCAGCAGCTCCCCGTCCCCACCGTAAACGGTGTTGATAGTGCACTGCTTGCCCCTCCTTAGCCGCCGGATGGTGGACCAGAATTTCTTTGAAGCCATTTGGAAGTCGTTTTCCTTGGGTTCGCCAAACTCCTCCCAAGCCCGGGCCTTTGCCTCAACGACCACCAAAGCTGCGTTCTGCTTCGCCCGCCGATACCCATCGGCTGCCTCAGGAGCCCAAGAAGGCCCGGTAAGACCCAGAGGCTGGAGAGACTGTGTCTCACAGCTGGGCATTTAACACCTCAGGATCCTCCAGGGTAAGCTGGAGGCTGCACCCGGTTTGAGAAAAGCCTGGGTTGCCCCGGTAACCTGACCCCAGATGAGCGAAACTTTGGTTTGTTTGCCTTCTAAACAGCTCATCTTTTCTGGGTTACGGTGCTGCCGAAGCCTATTCCGGCTGATTTCAGGCAGGGTACACCCCTCACAGGTCCTCAGTCTGTTTCAGGGCCACACACAGACAACCATCCACTTTTAAATCTTCTCCATGTTACATTTTATTGTTCAAAAAATCTCAGAAATCCTTTAAATTCAGCTTCGTTTTGATCAAAAATGGAGTTTTAATGTCCTAAGTTTTAAAAACATGAACCGACAGGTTTGTTTATTGTTTATTTTAATCCATCTGTTTGTGAGAAAATAATCCGGTGCACCCGCTGACCTCATCATTTCTCTGTGTGGGAGTGTTTCTACGGAACGGCGATGAACGCCTACAGGATACGAACCGATAAACACGGAGAAAATGGAACTTTTTTTTTGTTTTCTTGCAGTATTTCTGATTAAATTCTTGAGGTTTATTTTTATGTCGGTAAAATCCTGATGAACCAACTTAAAATAAACACGTTCGTTACATAAAGATGAATCTGTCTAAATGAAGATTAGTCAGAATAAGACAGAGTACATGTGTGTGAATGAGAGGGATCCAAATGGAAAAGTGAGGTTACAGGGAGAAGAGATAAAGAAGGTGGAAGATTTTAAGTATCTAGGATCAACAGTCCAGAGCAATGGAGAGTGTGGAAAAGAGGTGAAGAAGTGTGTGCAGGCAGGCTGGAACGGGTGGAGGAAAGTATCAGGTGTGATGTGTGATAGAAGAGTTTCAGATAAAATGAAAGAAAAAGTGTAGAAAACCGTGGTGAGAGCGGCCATGCTGATTGGTCTAGAGACAGTGTGGTGAGAGCGGCCATGCTGATTGGTCTAGAGACAGTGTGGTGAGAGCGACCATGCTGATTGGTCTAGAGACAGTGTGGTGAGAGCGGCCATGCTGATTGGTCTAGAGACAGTGTGGTGAGAGCGGCCATGCTGATTGGTCTAGAGACAGCGTGGTGAGAGCGGCCATGTTGATTGGTCTAGAGACAGTGTGGTGAGAGCGGCCATGCTGATTGGTCTAGAGACAGTGTAACTAGTGTAGTGAGAGCGACCATGCTGATTGGTCTAGAGACAGTGTAACTAGTGTGGTGAGAGCGACCATGCTGATTGGTCTAGAGACAGTGTCACTGAGGAAAAGACAGGAAACAGAGATGTTTGTAGCAGAGATGAAGATGCTGAGGATCTCTCTGGGAGTGACCAGGATGGACAGGATCAGAGGAACAGCACATGTTAGAGGTTTTAAAGTCAGAGAGTTCAGACTGAGATGGTTTGAACATGTGCAGAGGAGAGAGAGAGAGGACATCAGAAGAAGGATGCTTGGTTTGGAACCACCAGGAAAGAGGACTAGAGGAAGACCAAAGAGGAGGTTCATGGATACAGTGAAGGAAGACATGAAGATAGTTGGTGTGACTGAAGAGGATGCAGCAGATAGGGTTAGATGGAAGAGGCTGACTTGCTGTGGCGCCCTCTAAAGGGAAATAATGGAAGGAGAGAAAGTCATCAGTCTAAAGCTTTTTTACTTCCTGTCAGATCTGTCCAATCATTTCATCTCTAAACAGTTTTTCAGACTTTTCTCTAAACAATTAGTGCAAAATCTGCTAAAAAATTTACAAAACCAAGTCTCAAGTCTTCAAAATAAAAAAAAATATGTGAATAAAAGTGTTTTCAAAATAAAATAAAAAGGTTCAATTTAACTTTTTAAGATGAAAATTCTAAATAAATTAGTTGTGCTTTTATTTTGACAGTTTAAACTGGAAATGTTACCATTCCTGTACATCTAGACGTTCCTCTCTTTCTGGTCACTTCTGACCAGTAGGATATGTTTTCTTAAATACGTTTATTCATTCCTAGAGAAATTATTTGGTTTAGAAGACGTCACACCTTCCGTGAATTTCAACCGACCAATCACAACTCTCAGAACAGATTCTGAACCTGGCAATCTGCCATTTTTTATTGTTTTTTTCACGTGATGTCATCAACCAAGAAGTAAACATCCAGTATTTTAAAGACCTTCAGATCTGCAGCCGAAGAGGAACCCGGTCATTCACAACGTCTGGGTCCGTGATTACAGAAATCAAACCGGGATCGATTGAAAATTAATTACCGTATTTTCACGACCATTAGGCACATTTTAAAGTCTCAGATTTTCTTCAAAATGAACGTTGCACCCTATCGTACACTGCGCCCTGTGTGCTGTGATTTTGAAGAGAAAGTCTTTGCCTAAGGAGACGTTTCCATCAGGCATCATGAACGAGGAAATGAAGGAGTGGCTGAGGCAGGAGGACGTAAGGAGACCGGCATCACCATGCTTGCTGTGACTCCGGGAGGTCTGACGAAGGAACTCCAACCGCTGGACATCGGCGTGAACCGGCCGAGCTAAGTAAGAATGCGAGCGGCGTGGGAGCGATGGGTGACCAGAGGAGGAGGGTAGAAGGCAGCGCCGGGCGAGTTACGTTTAGAAGCTTGGGCTAACGTGTCTGCTGACACTGTTGTCCGAGCTTTCGAGGAGCCGCACGGTTCAGAAAGTGACTCTAACAGCAAGGAAAGTGAACCTGCCATGTTGGTTTTAGAGCAGCTGTTAGATTCTGAAACAGAGGATGAGGACTTGGATGGATACACACTTGTCTGTGTGTGTTGTTGTAAGGCGGACGTACATAGTAGAGGATGTGTATGTAAAACCCTGCCCTATCATCAGGTTCGCCTTATTCTGTTCGTTCCGTTCCGTCATCTTCCGCTTGTTCCGGGGTTGGGTCGCGGGGGCAACAGCCTCTAACGGGCAGCCCAGGCCTCTCTCTCCCCGGCTGCATCCTCCAGCTCACCTGGAAGGATCCCAAGTCGTTTCCCGGCCAGCTGTGAGACATAGTCTCTCCAGTGGGTCTGGGGTCTGCCCCTTGGTCTCCTCCCGGTGGGACGTGCCCAAAACACCTTGCCCGCGAGGCGCTCGGGGGGCATCCTGACCAGATGCCCGAACCACCCCATCTGGCTCCTCTCGCCCTGGAGGAGGAGCGGCTCGACACCGAGCTCCTCCCGGATGGCAGAGCTCCTCACCCGATCTCTGAGTGAGAGCCCAGCCACCCTGCGGAGGAAGCTCATTTCGGCCGCATGTACCCGCGATCTCATTCTTTCGGTCACCACCCACAGCTGGTTACCATGATGAGGGTAGGAACGTAGATCCTGGTTACCATGGTGAGGGTAGGAATGTAGATCCTGGTTACCATGGTGAGGGTAGGAACGTAGATCCTGGTTACCATGGTCAGGGTAGGAACGTAGATCCTGGTTACCATGGTGAGGGTAGGAACGTAGATCCTGGTTACCATGGTGAGGGTAGGAACGTAGATCCTGGTTAACATGGTGAGGGTAGGAACGTAGGTCCTGGTTACCATGGTGAGGGTAGGAACGTAGATCCTGGTTACCATGGTGAGGGTAGGAACGTAGATCCTGGTTACCATGGTGAGGGTAGGAACGTAGATCCTGGTTACCATGGTGAGGGTAGGAACGTAGATCGACTTGTAAATCCAGAGCTTTGCTTTTCGGCTCAGCTCTCTCTTTACCACGACGGACCGATGCAGCGTCCTAGTTATTGCAGATGCCGCACTGATCCGCCTCTTGATCTCCCGCTCCATCTTTCCCCCACTCGTGAACAAGACCCCGAGATACTTAAACTCCTCCACTTGGAGTAGGACCCTGTCCCTGACCCGCAGGGGGCATTCCACCCTTTTCCGGGTGAGGACCATGGTCTCCGATTTGGAGGCGCTAATTCCCATCCCGGCCGCTTCACACTTATGTGTGTGTTAAACACAGAGCAGACAAAACTGGGACTGCATCTTTAAATACGGTGCCCCTTTTGGTTGTGAAAATACGGTACTTAGAATGGTACACGGATCTTTTCGACCAATCACCTGCAGTTTTACTAAATATTCTCTTTTTTCGCTCCGAAACCAGACGATTTCCTTCCAAATCACACTAACGACGTGGAAAACTAATTACACCTCTGAATAGAAACATAAGATAATGTTTGATACTGATCTATGCCTCCAAAATGGCCGACTTCCTGGTTGGTGACATCACATAGTTTGAAAACGTTACTAAAATAATGAGAATCGATCGTAGATCGTTAACTGTAACGAAGTGTTGATCTAACGTGACGTGTTCTAATCTGACGCTCGTGAGTCTTCTCGAGCATCGTGTTTAGAGGACCCGTCCCGTTTCCTGTTGGGGTAAAGCGTTGAAGGTGTGATGTGTTACATACAGCGCACAGTGCCCCTCTTCCTCCTCTCAGCAGGAGTAGGTTCTCACCGTAGAGCTGTCCAGCCGCTGCACCGCAGATGGTCCCACTGTGGGAGGAGATAGAGACGGGATTACAGTTATAGTTTACTACCATCAGGGGGAGACAGGGAGACGGGGAGGAACCCGTCCCCACGTTAAACACCTCACACACTGACAACACGTTTCTCCACACGCTGGAAAGTGGTTCAAAGGAAGCTTTGAGTGGACACCATGAAGAAGCATCGGTTCCACTCACATGCACCTCAATATTCTGCTTCTCTACCGGGTATCCATGGGTTACTCATATACCTGTTGTACGTAAACTCAGAAAAACGATCTTAAGTAATAAGTCGACGGTGGGACGTCGAACAAAACGCCTCCAGCTGTCCGACATCCTGCACGGTGTGAGGTCGACGTGAGGTCGAACCAGTCCTAAGGTGTGAGCTTTTTAAATATGTCACCTTCATGTGACTGAACACCTAATCAGTTCATCTATAGTTGGTACTGAGTAACTTTATAGTTCATTCAAATTTCTTCAATGTTTTGAAAGATGTTGTATTTTTAAAAATTTGTGACTTTGACTTCCGTGTTTTTGATATTTGGTCAATTTACTTTGAAAACTTTTTCATTTCATCTATAACTGGTACTGAGTAGTTAAGCAGTTCATATTAAACAATTATGAATTAAATAGAAAATGACTTAAAGTGTGTTTTTAATGTGAGAAAAACGTTAAAAAGTCATAAAAACCAACAAAAAGTTGGTCACTTTTGTAAAATAAAGATTTTTAGGGTGTTTTTTTGTCATTTTATTTCAACAGTTTTTTTTTTCTGTCTGAATGTTTGAGTTAAAAGGAAACCAGAAACATTAAATCCTTCAGACTCTAATATTCAGACATAATGACGTCAGGTGAGCAGTGGTGGATGAAGTACTCACTTTTTATACTTAAGTAAAAGTACAGATAATTAGGCAAAAAAAAACTTAAGTAAAAGTAAAAGTACCAATAAAAAAAATCTACTTAAGTAAAAGTACAAAAGTAATTAGTGTAAATTTTACTTTTTAAGTAAAAAGTAAAAGTATTCGATCATAATTCAAATGTTATTTTTTGTGCTATAGGGTGTCACCATGGTAACCAGGATAAATACTCTGCAGGGGTGTGACCCCCCCTCTCCCGCCTCTTTTGGTCCACAAAATAAATAAATAAATAAAATAAAAGGGGACAAGTCAAGCTATCCTCTTAAAGGGCCAGCAGCCACCAAAATGGAGGAAAATGACACTTATTTTTTAAAATGTTTTGGGGAGGAGGCCCCCAGTCACTGTATATTGGCTTTGTCAAAACCCCGCCCCCTTTGGAAAATTCTAGATCCGCCCCTGCTCTGTGTAATGATGGATCAACTTTTTATTTAGAAGTAAACACAACGAACAACGATCTTCTGACTCTTTTTAATTTGTTTATATTTGATGTTTGGTTTTTGAATGAATGGAAAATGTTTCTCAATTCATGACTTCTTCTCCCGATCAACTGCTTCTTTTGATTTTGGCGATGCGGCTTCAAGATGCGCTAAAAAAAAAAACCTGTGTATTTTTAAAATTCCTGAACGAAAATGTAACGAAAAATGTAAAACACACTTTTAAAAAGTAGTGAAGTAAAAGTACAGATATTTGCTCTAAAAATGTAGTGAAGTAAAAGTAAAAGTACCGGTCAGATACACAATTTTTTTACTTAAGTACAGTAACGAAGTACATTTACTTCGTTACGTTCCACCACTGATGCTAACTCGCTTGATTGAGAATATGAGTGTGCATGAACGGAGGGAAGTCACCAGGAAGACCGGATTTAAAGAGAACGCAGGTTAAAACCAGAACGTTTAGAAGGTTTTTAGGAACCTTTAAAATTGATCTGCATCCACAAGAAAGAAGAATTCTAGACTTTAGATTTGATTGGTTACTTTACACGGGGTGGTGCAGTGGTTAGCACGGTGGTCTTACAGCAAGAAGGTCAGGGGTTTGAGTCCCGTGTGGGGAACTAAGAAACTACTAAACCTGACTAAACCCGACCTCCATGAAGCCCCGCCCCTCTTAAAAATATATATATAAACAAAAATAAACAAAAACATGTTAATCGTTTGTGCTGTTTTAGTTTTTATTTATTTTTAGAAATACAATTTGGATGATGATGTTGTTGGGTCTAAAAGGCTTTATGCAATTCAGTACCTTAATATCACAACCAACAATAAGGAAGCGAACGTTTTTCCACACCGCAGTGGGGGAGAGATGAAGAGGAGGACAAGACTTAGCTCTGCAGTCTCCTACAAGCTTCTCTCAAATCAACTCACCCCGACTGCTTATTTTATTAGAAAAAGTAGGTCACAGTTTACATAAGGACACTCACAGGTGTCTAATGAATGAGTTAATCAGTCTGAAGAGTGAGTTAATCAAAAAGGCAGAAAGTCCACCCAATCATTGTTTGTATACAAAATGGTTTCAACAAAACAGTGGACCTCATGTCCTGCAACTATTTGTGATTAACTGATAGGGCAGGAAGTTTTCTGATTATCAGTTGGAAAAAGCATCAGACCTCTGCTTACAGGGGTAAGGGTAAACATTGGTGAAGAGAGGCTATTAACTCATTCATTGTTTTAACACTATCTTAACAGAAAACACTGTTTTAACAGATGACATTATCACCCAGCTATAGTTCACGAACTAATGTCAGGTGTTAGTGGAATCTGGATCGTCCTCAATAAAACACAGAGTAAAAGACACTTTTAAATGATAGAAATAAAGAAGTATATAAGAATATGTATTTTCTACCTAACACTATATATGCTGAGTAACACTTCAGAGGTGGGAGAGCATTATATGCTGAATAATCCTTCAAGGATGGGAGTACAATAGCTGATATACGTAAGATGGTTGACGCCCATGTATACTTTGCAAAATGTGAAAAACACACATTATAAAGTTATAAAGAGTAAGCTTAAGTCTATCTTACAGACGTCATCAAATATGGCGTCGCCCGGAAATAAATGAAGGTCTTGATTATGTCATCATCCACATTGTATTTCTTTTAAAAAAAAACTAAAATAGCACAAACATTTAAAAAAAATTTTTTTACAGCACAGACAATTGACATTTCTTTTGTTTATTTTTGTTTCTTTCTTGTTTATAAGAGGGGCGGGGCTTCACGGAGGTCTGGTTTAGAGGATGGTGTGGGAAGCTGAAAAGCCCTGCTCCAGATAGGATGGAAATAAAACAGAGCTATCCTTCATAACATGCCCGTTTTAACCAGCGTTCTCTTTACCAGCTGAGTGATGAGGACATAGTGTTAGTCCAGTACCTGATCGAACCCGCCCATTAGGATAAATCTACAGCTGCACCTTCTCTTTGCATTGGCTTCATCACTACCAAGGTTTTACCAGCGAGCATGGCTCCGTCCAGGAGGCTGCTCTTTGGTTTGCCAGCAGGATGACAACACAATACCGCTGCAGCTTTACAAACAACACCGTTGGAGTAAAGAGATTAGTGGAGGGGACGGAGGAGTACTCACAAAGAAAGGAGAGGTACGGCAGAGGAGAAAGGAGAGGAGGTAAAGAAGGGCGGTCCACATCTGGTCATCAAGGTCCGAAATTTAAATGAAAGATCGACTGATAAGAACCCATATTAAAATTTAATGTTCCTTCATCTTTCCTGACCCTATTGGGATGCACCTCATGTACGCACCAGTATTGATGGCTACTGTAGTCGGGCGACATCGCCCGAAGTTACAGCAGAAAAAACATAAAGATATTTGTTGTGGGAGATCGACAGGCGGATCGGTGCAGCGTCAGCAATAACTAGGACGCTGCCTCGGTCCGTCGTGGTGAAGAAAGAGCTGAGCCAAAAAGCAAAGCTCTCAATTTACAAGTCGATCTACGTTCCTACCCTCACCATGGTAACCAGGATCTACTTTCCTACCCTCACCATGGTAACCAGAATCTATGTTCCTACCCTCACCATGGTAACCAGGATCTACTTTCCTACCCTCACCATGGTAACCAGGATCTACGCTCCTACCCTCACCGTGGTAACCAGGATCTACGTTCCTACCCTCACCATGGTAACCAGAATCTATGTTCCTACCCTCACCATGGTAACCAGGATCTACGTTCCTACCCTCACCATGGTAACCAGGATATACATTCCTACCCTCACCATGGTAACCAGGATCTACATTCCTACCCTCACCATGGTAACCAGGATCTACGTTCCTACCCTCACCATAGTAACCAGGATCTACGTTCCTACCCTCACCATGGTAACCAGGATCTACATTCCTACCCTCACCATAGTAACCAGGATCTACGTTCCTACCCTCACCATGGTAACCAGGATCTACATTCCTACCCTCACCATGGTAACCAGGATCTACGTTCCTACCCTCACCATGGTAACCAGGATCTACGTTCCTACCCTCACCATGGTAACCAGGATCTACGTTCCTACCCTCAACATGTTAACCAGGATCTACATTCCTACCCTCACCATGGTAACCAGGATCTACGTTCCTACCCTCACCGTAGTAATCAGGATCTACGTTCCTACCCTCACCGTGGTAACCAGGATCTACGTTCCTACCCTCACCATGGTAACCAGGATCTACTACGTTCGTAAGTTACCCTCACTTATGGTCACCAGTTGTGGGTGGTGACTGAAAGAATGAGATCGCTGATACAAGCGTACGAAATGAGCTTCCTCACTCAGAGATCGGGTGAGGAGCTCTGCCATCCGGGAGGAGCTCGGTGTCGAGCCGCTCCTTCTCCAGGTCAAGAGAAGCCTAATGGGGTAGTTCAGGCATCTGGTCAGGATGGTCCCCGAGCGCCTCCCTGGTGAGGTGTTTCGGGCACGTTCCACCAGGAGGAGACCAAGAGGCAGACCTCGGACCTGCTGGAGAGACTATGTCTCACAGCTGGCCGGGGAACGACTCGGGATCCTCCTGGGTGAGATGGAGGATGCAGCCAGGGTGAGAGAAGCCTGGGCTTCCCGCTTGAGGCTGTTGCCCCCACTACCCAGACCAGGATAAGCGGAAGATGACCGAACGGAACGTTCTAAAAGTCTCTTGCGTTGCAGTTTAAACTAAATTAAACCAACTATCATGAACCCTCGCTTGCCACCAGAGGTAGCTCTCGCCTCGATTTCTGTCTGATACTGAACACCTGTGGATCATTGACATGCTGCCTATTTAAAGACAGTCTACCCTGACCTCCTGGTTGGGTCAACCCCCCTTCCAGCCAGGTCGTCCTGGCTACCTGACCAGGTAAAATCTATTTAATTTGACTAGTTACAATCACATTAAAGCTTCTTGAATCTTAAATCAGTCCTGAAAAGATCGTAATCAGTCGATCGTTCGTTTAAAAGCTCCCCTGCTTCGACACACCAGACTGAAACAAAGCGGATCCGACTGCTTTTGAAGCTTCAGGTCTGTCGTAGCAGGACCTGGAGGATTGTGTTCCTGGAGAACCAGAGCTGGACACCCTGAACGTAGCACACATGGCCTACAAGCCCGCCGTCTAACCTTGAAACCAGTCCAAATACATGTCGTCAGGACAGTCGTCCAGCGCCTCATAGAGGACTACAACGCAGCCGAAAGAAAAGAAGATGGTCAGAAAGTCCTTACCTTCCATCACCCCGTCCAGCTGGTCCGACTTCTCTGCCTTTTAATTATAGTTAAATATGTTTAGGACTGAATGTAGGGTGTTACTGAAGCTCTCACCATCGGGGGGCAGTCTCCGGGTGTGAGCGGAGGTGGTGAGACGGAAACCAGCAGGAAGTGTTTCTGCTGAGCCAGGCATCATGCTGATTCCGTGGATGTCCCGAGGAGGGAACTGCCTCCGCCACGACGGACCTCGGAAGTCTTTGTCGTCACACTGAAGGAAAAAAGCATCGTTTTACAGATTTTGTTATCAAATGTTTCTGGTTTTAAAACACTTTTCTATCTGTGCCCACATTCACTTGGTAAGAAGCTGCCATGTGAGGGATTAAAACTGAGAGGTCAAATCACTCGGGCAAAGAAGAGTGGGTCATATTCTAGTCTATAAAACAAATCTCTTGCACTGACCAATCAGAAATGAACCGCAGTCGACGTCGTTTGGAAACTTCTGGTGTAAGCATCAAGTTTGTAAAGCTAACGCAAAAAAAATGATGGTGACTCAGTGGTTACAGCCACCGGAAATTCGTGGGTTTGCATCCCACTGAGTTTATGACACCTAACCCCCCATTTCTCCCACCAGTGGCGCCCTTATAGGCAGCCTGCTGCGGTGTAGGAGTGGAGCACATAAATTTTCCTGGTGAGGGATGAACATAGTGACTAAAAAAAAATTTAAATGTTCTTTTATTTCCTTATATATTGGTGCAGTTGGGACTGAGCATGAGCAGAGCATGTGCAATAAAAACACTTCCTGCTTATGTCAGAAAGCGGGCGAGGTGGAGAACAAAATCCACAAACAAGCTCGCTATCGTACTTCTATACAGAACTCGGATGTTACTCAATACTGAATTAATAAAAAAGAAAAGCTCTAAAAAGTTGATTTTATTATAAATCATGTTGTTATATTTAGTTTTAGTGGTTTAGGTTAAGTGAGCCAGCTCACCTCGTCCAGTCTCCGATCGGTGCCCAGCGCCAGCAGATTGTTGTACTCCCGCTCCAGAAGCTGTCGTGCCTGAGGGTTTAGAAACCAGTCAAAGATCTTGGATCATATCGTAGCTTTGCAGGTATTTTATAGAATCAGTAGAGGTTCTTTTAAATCAGAGTGAATTCTTTGTGGGTTTTTAGGAAGTGAATGGAAGTAAACAAAAGCTGGAAAATCTTCAAGTTCAAACATTGTTTGGTTTAAATGTCAAAGTGTCAATCTAGCAGCTTTTCTTTTGTTATTGGAGATTTTTGGAGTCTGTGGTGTGAAAGCACGTTGTTAAGCCTGTAATCAATGGGCAGCCCGTGGTGCTGCTGTGGCCCCTCCCCCTTGCAAAGCACTGTGAGTGTGTGCGTGTGTAACAAATCATGTTGTAGGGGTACTTACAGCAGGCTGGAAACGATCTGTGGGGTTTGCGATGGTAAAATGGGACTGGTAGATCTCAGTGTGTGTGTGTGTGTGTGTGTGTGTGTGTGTGTGTGTGTGTGTGTGTGTGTGCGTGTGTGTGTGTGTGTTACCTGAGTATTTTGTGTAGGAATCTGGAGCAGGAGAGCCAGGCTGCTGTAGTCAAAGTTGTCGTCCAGGGCAACCAGCGCTCCGTGTACGCCGCTCTCCAGCAGAATGTTGGAGTAGTCCCGCAGGCCGATGCTCTGCACCCAGCGGATCACCCGCTCATTGCTCCACACCAACACATCTGCACACACACACACACATGCGCTCACACACCTGCCATGCCCTTTGCAGGTTAAGGTCTCCTCACCTCTCATCTCGTGCAGGCTGTGCTCTCGCCGCCTCTCCAGCTCCTTACGGTCGTAGTTCAGCTTCTTCAGACACATGATGCCGTACTGTAAACTTGTTCTGAAAACACACGTCTTCATGAAGAAAACACAAGTAGTGACGGTGAAAAAACACGAGTGTCCGATGCGATACCTGTGAAAACTGTCCACCATCTTAAGGTGCACCCTCAGGTCCTTTTTGGTGAGGTGGTCCAGCATGCGGGCGTCCACCAGGCACTCCATGAAGTAGCTGCGGTACTGAGGTAGACCGAGACTGGGCAGCCATTCGTTTCCAATCCACTCATGGTTCATGTCTCCATAAGCCAGAGTCTGGCAGGAAATAAACCAGTCAGATCGCTGGGAACATCGGATTTCATCTCCAGTAACTTACCTGTGCCCAGCTGCCCTCTTCAGAGTCTGACTTCTGTTCAAAAGAAAAAAAATACCCTTTAGTTTTTCCCAAAAACTCATGCCAAACATCTCAAAAACACAACCAAGGAAAGTCGGATTTCGATCCCATCAAACTTGGTCAAAAACAATGAGATGGTTTTGTTTTCCAATTGTTTTGGTTCCCAGTTTCCGAACAGCATTTAAACCTAGAGTGGAGGGTTTGGTTCCATCAGAAGAAAACCCGACGGACCCTTCCGAGTTCACATTCCGATCACTGTAACGATCCATGTTTACATTCTCATGTAAAAAACAAAGTTTAATAAACAAGTAGAAAAAGTTTAAAAAAAGTCTTCTGGACAGTTTAATTCTTGATCGAGACGTTTCGACTTCCATCAGGAAATCATTTTCAATCTGAATGAAATGGACTGAAAACTGGATCTATTTATACTAACCTGAGTAAAAGGTAAAAAAAATAGTAAGAAGGGCTCGACCAATGATCCTGTGTTACCTATGATGGCCGTGAATGGCTCCTATTGTAACATCAGACCAGTAAACGATCCCTATTGTAATAATGCTAAAGCCTAGTGAATAGAAATTCCTGCTAACGAGAGGTGTGAAACTGGGTCACGAGGTGTCATCTTTAGTCCATGGCTTCAAAAGGCTGCTGTAAATCCCGGGCAGAATGTATCTAACGCCTCCACTCTGATTCAGTGAGGGATTTTCTTTCATCACAAAGATGGCTTCCTTCACCCCTCTTTCAAACCATCCTTTGTATCTACTTAGAATCTTCACCTCACTGTCCTCAAAAGTGTGTTTGGTGGATTTAAGATGCAGATGTACAGCAGACTGTGGACCACTAGAGGCTTCTCATCTTTTTTTTTACCTTTTACTCCGGTTAGTATAAATAGATCCAGTTTTCAGTCCATTTCATTCAGATTGAAAATGATTTCCGGATGGAAGTCGAAACGTCTCGATCAAGAATTAAACTGTCCAGAAGACTTTTTTGAAACTTTTTCAACTATAGATCACTCCTGGATGAATGAGGGACTACACGGACTTTAAGAAACAAGAATAAACTAAACATTGTTAAAATTTCAAAATAAAACCAAGAAATAAAAGAAGAAGAAATCCCAAATAGATCCACATGGAAGAGAATTCCTGATCCAGGACGGGCAGGAGTCAGCCATGGGAATGTGGATTCAGAGCTAAACTGGAATACTTTATTGGTCTCCTTCGAGGAAACTCATGTGTAGCTCCAAGGAGTCTAAGAGAGAGCTCCAAAGCAGCTCGGTGGTGCTAAGCTGGCTGGAACAGAACTGGAACAGCAGTTAAAACAATGTTTTATTTTGAAAAGTCCCTGGATTTTCTTCCTTACATCCATCAATGACTCACCAATGACGCATCATCCCGTTAAATTTAAACCCCTAATCTAGTAAAATGAGTAAAAAACAAAGATCTACAAGAAGCTTCTTTAAGGGGACGTACAGAGTGACGAAACAGACTGAACCTTAGAAACACTCTTCAGGTTTCAGCTCAAGATGGGACTGTCTGGTTCCGTTCCGTCATCTTCCGCTTGTTCCGGGGTCGGGTCGCGGGGGCAACAGCCTCAAACGGGCAGCCCAGGCCTCTCTCTCCCCGGCTGCATCCTCCAGCTCACCCGGAAGGATCCCAAGTCGTTCCCCGTCCAGCCGTGAGACATAGTCTCTCCAGCGGGTCCGGGGTCTGCCACTTGCTCTCCTCCCGGTGGGAAACACCTTGCCTGCGAGGTGCTCGGGGGACATCCTGACCAGATGCCCTAACCACCCCATCTGGCTCCTCTCAACCTGGAGGAGGAGCCGCTCGACACCGAGCTCCTCCCAGATGGCAGAGCTCCTCACCTGATCTCTGAGTGAGAGCCCAGCCACCCTGCGAAAGGAAGCTCATTTCGGCCGCTTGTACCCGCGATCTCATTCTTTCAGTCACCACCCACAGCTGGTGACCATAGGTGAGGGCTGGAATGTAGATCCTGGTTACCATGGTGAGGGTAGGAACGTAGATCCTGGTTACCATGGTGAGGGTAGGAACATAGATCCTGGTTATCATGGTGAGGGTAGGAACGTAGATCCTGGTTACCATGGTGAGGGTAGGAAAGTAGATCCTGGTTACCATGGTGAGGGTAGGAACCTAGATCCTGGTTACCATGGTGAGGGTAGGAGCGTAGATCCTGGTTACCATGGTGAGGGTAGGAACGTAGATCCTGGTTACCATGGTGAGGGTAAGAACGTAGATCCTGGTTACCATGGTGAGGGTAGGAACGTAGATCCTGGTTACCATGGTGAGGGTAGGAACATAGATCCTGGTTATCATGGTGAGGGTAGGAACGTAGATCCTGGTTACCATGGTGAGGGTAGGAAAGTAGATCCTGGTTACCATGGTGAGGGTAGGTACCTAGATCCTGGTTACCATGGTGAGGGTAGGAGCGTAGATCCTGGTTACCATGGTGAGGGTAGGAACGTAGATCCTGGTTACCATGGTGAGGGTAGGAACGTAGATCCTGGTTACCATGGTGAGGGTAGGAACGTAGATCCTGGTTACTATGGTGAGGGTAGGAACGTAGATCCTGGTTACCATGGTGAAGGTAGGAACGTAGATCCTGGTTACCATGGTGACGGTAGAAACGTAGATCCTGGTTACCATGGTGAGGGTAGGAACGTAGATCCTGGTTACCATGGTGAGGGTAGGAACATAGATCTTGGTTACCATGGTGACGGTAGGAACGTAGATCCTGGTTACCATGGTGAGGGTAGGAACGTAGATCCTGGTTACCATGGTGAGGGTAGGAATGTAGATCGACTAGTAAATCGAGAGCTTTGCTTTTCGGCTCAGCTCTCTCTTTACCACGACGGACCGATGCAGCGTCCTAGTTATTGCTGATGCCGAACCGATCCGCCTATTGATCTCCCGCTCCATCTTTCCCCTTTTGCTGTCTGGTTCCAGCAAAACAAACTCAGAACTTTGATTGTTCTAGTCTTACTGTCAAGAATCTAACTGGTATTTTTATTCACTTTGTTTTTGTGATGTCTTTTATTTTGAAGGTACGTTTACAGTTACCAAGGCAACTAGTGTGCCTTCAAGCAGAGAGAATGTTTTCATGTTATAAAGACGCTGCTAATAAATTTTCTCCTGAAAACAAAGTGGTTTTAAGATTGTTATTATTGATTAAAAAATCCAGTATTTTTCAGGCTGCTTTCCTATTTATCAGCTTCATCGAGAAGCTGGGGAAAGTATGGTACATTGGGGTTCTGTCCTCTAATTCTATCTACTATTCTTTGCCAGAGTGCCTTGGCTCTTTCCCCTTACACCCTACTCTAACCAGGGTCTGTACCCCCTCCCTCTACCCTAACCCCTGGCTTTCTATCTCATTCATTGTTCTTTATTGTCTGTTTCTTTAGAATTACACTGCTAGTTGGTACAATACAATTCACATGTTGTCCACCTCTCTCCCTCCTCTCTGGGAGAGAGCCCCATTCAGGACTCTGCGTTCCTGTCCTGGGCATGGCCACACCGAGGAGACCTCCGCGCTTCTTTATCCCCGCTCCATCAGGATGAAGAACATCTACTCATCCTCGTCCTGGACATCTCCGGGCTGAGGAGTCTCCCGTGTTTCCATCAGGATGAAGAACATCTATTGACTTCTTTAGATATTTTACTGTAGATTAGAATAAGCTAATATTTAAACAATAATCTTTGACACATTATTTGCTCGTCCCGGGGGAGGGATCTCTCTTTCATGTGGATCCCCACGAGGTTTCTTATTTTTTCCCCACTGATGGTTTGGGAACCAAAATAAACAGACTGTTGTATCTAATATTTAAAACCTCATTATCAGTATGGGAGGGGAACGCCTCGCATTGCGCTGACGTGCCGAAGCATCGCTGAGCAGACCGACTCACACCTTCATCAGCAAACCATTAGTAACGACAGGAGAAAGTTTTACTGCAACATGCTTTCAGATTTAAGGTAGAGAGGGACTGACCGTTTTAGAAGGGGCTGCCATGGTCTCCATCTCCTCATGGGTCACCCATACGTTGCCTGACGGCTACAAGGTACGCCCAAGAGACGGAGCAGGTCCAGCAGGAGGGGCAAGCAGTGTTAAAGAAGAAGAGCAGCACCACTGTAAGCCAATAGTGTTATAGCATCACAATCAGACGATGAGAGGAGGGCATGAGGGCACCAAAACAATGCAACGCATGAACACATTGACAAGCACACGGTCACAGACAAAAAAAAAGAATGGCAGCCATGCAAAAAATGGAGGGTTAAATTAGGAATATGACCACAGAGGACACGTTGACCCATGCTAGTACCCATTCCTGTCCAGCACATCAGCGGTAACACCCACCGTCTTGATTGGTGGATAAATGCCACGGTACGGTGGTACCAATACGAAGTGGACGGGCAAAGAGTGTCTTTGATTTGGCCAGTAAAAACGGATTGATCTGGGAGCGGTCCGCCATCCTGCAGGAGGTGAATCCACTGCAAGGGCGGCTCATGTCCCCTCTTCGGGCTGAGCCAGCCGGGCCCCATGGGTAAAAGCCCGGCCACCAGTTGCTCAGTCTCGTGCCCCTCCCTTGGGCCTAACTCCAAGGGTGGACCCGGTGACCCGCATCTGGGCAAGGGCAACTTGGCCATGGAATGATTCCTCCGCAGGGTGGCTGGCCTCTCACTCAGAGATCGGGTGAGGAGCTCTGCCATCCGGGAGGAGCTCGATGTCGAGCCGCTTTTCCTCCAGGTCGAGAGAAGCCAGATGGAGTGGTTTAGGCATCTGGTCAGGATGCCCCCCGAGCGCCTCGCTGGTGAGGTGTTTCGGGTATCGTCCCAGACCAAGAGGCAGACCCAGCTGGCTGAGGAACAACTCAGGATCCTTCCGGGTGAGCTGGAGGATGCAGCCGGGGTGAGAGAAACCTGGGCTTCCCATCTGAGGCTGTTGCCCCGGCGACCCGACCCCGGATAAGCGGAAGACGACTGAACGGAACGGAACATGTTTCCATAAGTTCAGTTTAAGATGTGAGAAGCTACCTGATAGAATAGATTCTAAATTAAAAGGTACTACTGTTATAGTTTTCAATAGCAGGATGACTTTTGGGTGTTTCAAGCACAAAAAAACAAAGAATTCCCCAATTTGTCTTTGATTTTTTTATCCTCAGGAACTACACGCTACTCACAGACAGTGTGTAGTTACCATGGAAACCAGGAGTTATTAAACCAGCAGAGTGATATTTTCTCCCTAAACTCAGAAGTTATTAAAAATTCTTAACGAACGTTTCTGTTTCTACATTATTTTTTACTCGCTGTGTGTGAAAACCAAACACTTAAACACCATCACAGCTCCTCTGGAGGCAGAAACAAGGTTTTAAAGATGAGTTTTGAGGTGTGGTAACCCCCAAAGACCAGCTGAGTCCAGGGGTCGGTAACCTTTAAAACCCACACAGCCATTAAGGCTGGATCTGGTGTGTGATTGGTTGGTGATGGTCAGTCTGGATCTGGTCTGTGATTGGTTGGTGATGGTCGGTCTGGATCTGGTGTGTGTGATTGGTTGGTGATAGTCAGTCTGGATCTGGTCTGTGATTGGTTGGTGATGGTCAGTCTGGATCTGGTGTGTGTGATTGGTTGGTGATGGTCAGTCTGGATCTGGTGTGTGATTGGTTGGTGATGGTCAGTCTGGATCTGGTCTGTGATTGGTTGGTGATGGTCATTCTGAATCTGGTCTGTGATTGGTTGGTGATGGTCATTCTGGATCTGGTCTGTGATTGGTTGGTGATGGTCATTCTGGATCTGGTGTGTGATTGGTTGGTGATGGTCAGTCTGGATCTGGTATGTGTGATTGGTTGGTGATAGTCAGTCTGGATCTGGTCTGTGATTGGTTGGTGATGGTCAGTCTGGATCTGGTGTGTGTGATTGGTTGGTGATGGTCAGTCTGGATCTGGTGTGTGTGATTGGTTGGTGATGGTCAGTCTGGATCTGGTGTGTGATTGGTTGGTGATGGTCATTCTGGATCTGGTGTGTGATTGGTTGGTGATGGTCATTCTGGATCTGGTCTGTGATTGGTTGGTGATGGTCATTCTGAATCTGGTCTGTGATTGGTTGGTGATGGTCATTCTGGATCTGGTGTGTGATTGGTTGGTGATGGTCAGTCTGGATCTGGTATGTGTGATTGGTTGGTGATAGTCAGTCTGGATCTGGTCTGTGATTGGTTGGTGATGGTCATTCTGGATCTGGTGTGTGTGATTGGTTGGTGATGGTCAGTCTGGATCTGGTATGTGTGATTGGTTGGTGATGGTCAGTCTGGATCTGGTCTGTGATTGGTTGGTGATGGTCGGTCTGGATCTGGTGTGTGTGATTGGTTGGTGATAGTCAGTCTGGATCTGGTCTGTGATTGGTTGGTGATGGTCGGTCTGGATCTGGTGTGTGTGATTGGTTGGTGATAGTCAGTCTGGATCTGGTATGTGATTGGTTGGTGATGGTCAGTCTGGATCTGGTCTGTGATTGGTTGGTGATGGTCAGTCTGGATCTGGTGTGTGTGATTGGTTGGTGATAGTCAGTCTGGATCTGGTGTGTGTGATTGGTTGGTGATGGTCAGTCTGGATCTGGTGTGTGATTGGTTGGTGATGGTCATTCTGGATCTGGTGTGTGATTGGTTGGTGATGGTCATTCTGGATCTGGTCTGTGATTGGTTGGTGATGGTCATTCTGGATCTGGTGTGTGATTGGTTGGTGATGGTCAGTCTGGATCTGGTCAGTGATTGGTTGGTGATGGTCATTCTGGATCTGGTGTGTGATTGGTTGGTGATGGTCAGTCTGGATCTGGTGTGTGATTGGTTGGTGATGGTCATTCTGGATCTGGTCTGTGATTGGTTGGTGATGGTCAGTCTGGATCTGGTGTGTGATTGGTTGGTGATGGTCAGTCTGGATCTGGTCTGTGATTGGTTGGTGATGGTCATTCTGGATCTGGTGTGTGATTGGTTGGTGATGGTCAGTCTGGATCTGGTCTGTGATTGGTTGGTGATGGTCATTCTGGATCTGGTGTGTGATTGGTTGGTGATGGTCAGTCTGGATCTGGTATGTGTGATTGGTTGGTGATGGTCAGTCTGGATCTGGTGTGTGTGATTGGTTGGTGATGGTCAGTCTGGATCTGGTCTGTGATTGCTTGGTGATGGTCAGTCTGGATCTGGTGTGTGTGATTGGTTGGTGATGGTCAGTCTGGATCTGGTGTGTGTGATTGGTTGGTGATGGTCAGTCTGGATCTGGTCTGTGATTGGTTGGTGTTACCGACCCGTTAACAAACAGATGGTATTCCTTTCCCGTGTGTGAGTTCTCAGGTCGTCTGCCTCCAGATCAGCCCTGTTTTTACCAAACTTTTATCAGGCAATGCCATGCGGTGTAACTCACGGTTCTGGTTGTAGGTGGCGCTGAGGGGCTGGTGAGGGAGACCATTTCCTGGATGGCCAAGCGAAGTTTGAGCCTGTGCAGAGGGTTACTGATTCCGATCTCTCTCTGGATCTCCGTGTCGGAAAGGGCAGACATGATGGCGCCGCTCTTCACGTTGGCTCGGCACGCCGCGACGTACCAGGCGGGCATTCCTAACCACAGCTTCATCACAGACAGGAAGAGACGAACAAAGTTTATTTACATCCTTGCATCAGATTTTTAAATTGATTTTAATCTACTTTGTTTTTCTTTAATTAAAGGACAACTTTCAGCTTAATTTTGGATAATTTTTCTATTACTTTTGCAAGAAACTGTCATGATTCCCTCACCGGCCGCCAGAGGGAGCCCTGGATGTGCCTCATCACCCTGATTAGGGATACCTGGGATTGATTCCTACCCAGCATCCTTCTTCGGATGTACTCTCTCTCTCTCCTCTGCACATGTCCAAACCATCTCAGTCTGACCTCTCTGACTTTAAAACCTCTAACATGTGCTGTTCCTCTGATCCTGTCCATCCTGGTCACTCCCAGAGAGATCCTCAGCATCTTCATCTCTGCTGCCTTCATCTCTGTTTCCTGTCTTTTCCTCAGTGACACTGTCTCTAGACCAATCAGCATGGCCGCTCTCACCACACTGTCTCTAGACCAATCAGCATGGCCGCTCTCACCACACTGTCTCTAGACCAATCAGCATGGCCGCTCTCACCACACTGTCTCTAGACCAATCAGCATGGCCGCTCTCACCACACTGTCTCTAGACCAATCAGCATGGCCGCTCTCACCACACTGTCTCTAGACCAATCAGCATGGCCGCTCTTACCACACTGTCTCTAGACCAATCAGCATGGCCGCTCTCACCACACTGTCTCTAGACCAATCAGCATGGCCGCTCTCACCACACTGTCTCTAGACCAATCAGCATGGTCGCTCTCACCACACTGTCTCTAGACCAATCAGCATGGCCGCTCTCACCACACTGTCTCTAGACCAATCAGCATGGCCGCTCTCACCACACTGTCTCTAGACCAATCAGCATGGCCGCTCTCACCACACTGTCTCTAGACCAATCAGCATGGCCGCTCTCACCACACTGTCTCTAGACCAATCAGCATGGCCGCTCTCACCACACTGTCTCTAGACCAATCAGCATGGTCGCTCTCACCACACTGTCTCTAGACCAATCAGCATGGCCGCTCTCACCACCTTTCATTTTAGTTGGTTAATGTTTATATTACAAATAATAAATTAAATAGGGTCCAGTAGTGAACCTTGAGGAGTCCCACTTATTAAAAGGTGTCTTTCAGACTTTTCTTTTGTAAAATTGAATGGGTAAAACTACGCGATCACGCCCCATCGGGCTCCTAGAAACTGGAAACCACGTACCTCGAGCCACGCCACAACCGTCGGGCCGTCCCATTGGGCGAACGGTAAGCCTTTCCTCCTGGCTTCCTCCAAAAGCTCATGTCTGAGGGCAGGAGCACAGGACACGTCATGTAAACACGTGAGATTTAATGTTTTAAACTCACATTTCATCCACAAGAGGCATCAAAGTCACGCCTCACCTTCACCCTGCACGAAAAAAGTCATGCAAAAAGGAGTTTGGCACAAGAGAACAGAGTTCATGCCTGGTTTGGTTGACGGTGATGGCCACCCATCACTTGTAATCTTTAGGACCTTGACTACCTAATTAGGTACATCGTTATAGGGATCTCTGCTCATGACCCACAGCGAGGACAGAGAAGTACCAGTGAAACACAGAGGGTTCTATCTAATGAGCAAGAGGCCGGACAGAGAAAAGCCTTATACAGAGTTTGTTTTAAACAGCGGGTATCATTACCCAGAGTCATCAGACTGGGATTTCCCTCCATGGAAACAGTCTGACCTTGCAGCATTGGGGTTTAAACGCTCCTCGGAGAGCGGGTACTTTATACTTAAGCAATCATTCCTTTCTGGTGGGGACCATTCGTGACGTAAGTAATACACCCAAACAGTCAGTTTCGTCCAGAAAACAGAGCGTATAAACAGTCCTTCCTGAATAAACTGTATCTTTAAATTCTCAATCTGGGGAATGGCCAACACGGACCGTATATCATGGTGGATCTAAAGAACTACAAACATGGAGGACGGACCGTATAGCATGGTGGATCTACAGAACTACAAACATGGAGGACGGACCGTATAGCATGGTGGATCTAAAGAACTACAAACATGGAGGACGGACCGTATAGCATGGTTGATCTATAGAACTACAAACATGGAGGACGGACGCTCGTTTTAATGTTACGACCTCATCTCTGTTCTCTGATTGGGTAGGAGGTTTTCCTAATACTGCAATTGTAAGATAATACCAATCATACCAATTCCTGACCTAGTTGCTGTAGGAAAATTAAATAGAGTGGTGGCGCCAGCCCGGTCAGAGTATTTTACTTCCAAGTAAAGATTTTAATAACGTGTATAGATAGAGGTGGTAAAAGCTTATATTTGGTTTCATTTCCTTTTTTGCCATCATGATCAAATGATCGTCTTTCTCCCCACCTAGCTACGCCTCCGGGCATGTACATGACACAGTGTAAATCTTTTTAAGAGACAAACACAGTGTCTTATATAAGTTAGATAAGCTAGCACACCTTTTTTTATATTCTAATTACCTACAAATGGCGTTCCGTGTTGGGACTGAGCATGAGCAGGTACTCTGCACTAAAATGCTCCTTGCATAGGAATGTGGGCGTGGCGGGGACAAAATCCTAGCTCTGAACACTGGACAGGAGAGCTTTCGTTGTGGGTCGCAGGTTGGAGGGGCAAAAGCATTAGACGGAAAGCCCAGGCTTCTCTCACCCCGGCTGCATCCTCCAGCTCACCCGAAAAGATCCCAAGTCATTCCCAGCCAGCTGTGAGACATAGTCTCTTCAGCAGGTCCGGGGTCTGCCTCTTGGTCTCCTCCTGGTGGGACGTGCCCAAAACACCTCACCAGCGAGGCGCTCGGGGGCATCCTGACCAGATCCCCCATCCACCCCATCTAGCTCCTCTCGACCTGGAGGAGGAGCATCTCGATACCGAGCTCCTCCCGGATTGCAGAGCTCCTCACCCGATCTCTGAGTGAGAGTACAGCCACCCTGTGGAGGAAGCTCATTTGGGCTAACCCCAACCCAAGGGCCCGCCTGGGCTCAGCCCGAACAGGGGACATGGGCTGCCCTTCCAGTGGGTGAAGGAGGAGATGGGTGGCAGCCAACGACGGGGACCCTGGCGGTTCAGATGTTTAAACATGGTAGAGATCTTCGAGCCTCGTCTTTTATTCTCTTAAAGGAACCAATGAAACCTAAAGATACCTGATGGGGAACACAATGAGCACACTGGGCTTCTGCTATCTTTGAACACATTTCATAGAAAAAAAATGATCAAAAATAAAAATCCATTCCTTGAGAGTTTTGTCAAAGAAGTTGACAAATAGAAGGAGTGGGATTCGTAATAACGATGAGTCATGTCGCTGGTAAACCCACCACACATGGCAAAAAGAAACCTGCATGGAACAGAAGAAATGTGTTCAATCCGGACACACCCGGGTCCAGTCGGACCCTTCTACGGGTGGCGAGATAGCCGTGCTTTAATAATGAAAGAAGACACAGCTGGAGAAGAAGTCATGATAAATCAACACGCCCATAACCAGATGTGGCAGCTGGTTATTTCACACAAATAGAGACACATAAAAAACACCGGAGCCCAGTTTTAGGCTCCGCCCAGCCTCGGATGCCGCCGCCCAACTGCAAAGAAAGGAAAGAAACACGGATGGAGAACAGAAAACGAAAGCGATGGAGCGGTGAAGGATAGACAGAGTGACGGACGTAGGGATGAGGGTGAAATGGCGAGACAATGGGCATATCCAGGAGGTCAGTTACACATCCTCGCCACTTACCCGCTTTGATGAGAGAGAGAGAGAGACCGACGGGGAGACAAAAGTACACAAATGTTAATGAGTTAAACCAATCAGCAGAAAAGATTAAAACAAGACACGTGCGCTCGCATCCACAGACAGTAAGGCTGCACGATGTATCGACATCGATATCGAAGTAAGAATCGTAAAGAAATGCGATTTTACGTTAATTTTTAGCTGTCTTTTGAAGACAGTGAATCAAATAGATTTGATCGCTGATTTATTCGCACGGTCGTTTTAATGACGAATTTTTCAAAAGAGGTTGAACAAAGTAAAGAACACCGAGAAAAACATTTACAGGAATGATTTTTTTACTCACATTAAACGTTATTTGCTTGAATAGTTTGTGTCACGGTTCCCTCGCCCACCACCAGAGGCCCAGGGCCTTCCTTTCATCAATCTGATTTCAGACACCTGAAGGTCTTTGGGCAGCAGTCTGCCTTCCCTTCAGTGTCGGGTTATACCTTCCATACCAGCCAGATCCACCTGGCTGCCTGACCAAGATGTACAATCCACAACAATACTAGGAACTATCCATTAATTCTTGTTTGCTTTCATTCACAGCTTCACTCGACTACCGTTCAAAATAAACCATGTCTGTTGTCCTGCATTTGGCTCCTCCTCCTTCCACCGGCACCCCACGTCAAGACAGTTTGAGCCCTTGTGTGTGTGTCCGGCAGGCTACATCGTTTCCCCCTTTTGATAAGAAGTGGAAGCTGCTGGTCCCTCACAGTGCCGTCTGTCGAGGACGTGGAGACCTGGACATATTTGGATTATTGATCATGGGGTTTTTACCGATTGGCTTTGAGAGTTACATGAGTTATCGCCAAAAACCAGCAGACTCCCGTGGTACCCGGAAAGCCGGCAGGTCTGCTTGTTGGAACGATCACTCAGAAATAAAGCGTCTGAGTGACGAATATCTGCTCGGATGTGACCGGCAGTCTGGAGGCCGTATTGGAGGCCAACGATTGCACCAATGATCCGAGGAGCTGTGTTTTCTCGGGCCTTAATGCCCCTGGTAGTGTCACCCAAAATCGACAGGTCCTAGATTACAGATCAAGCATTGCCAAGTTACCCTTGCCTGGACGCGAGTCTCCGGGGGGCTCCCGGAGGCCCAAAGCCAGGGGACGAGAGCGATCTTCTGGTAGCCAGGCTTTTACCTCTGGTAGCCTGGCTGGGCTGAGCCCAAACAGGGAACATGGGCAGCCCTTCCAGTGGGCTCACCACTTGCAGGAGGTGCCATAGGGGCTGGGTGAAGGAGGAGATGAGCGCACCCAACGACGGGACGCTGGCGGTCAGACCCTCTGTTAAGCTAACAATAAATCTTCCAATTTGATGAGAACGGACTGAAATGAAAACTAGTTTTTCTCATTTACAGCTTATTAACTTAGTTACTTACCTTCAAACTAAAGATAGATAGATAGATAGAGCTGCTGTAATCTGATCTTCCCTTAAACTCACATAGGATTCAATTAACATGGATTTAATTATGTGGCTTCTCTCGACCTGGAGGAGGAGCGGCTCGACACTGAGCTCCTCCCGTATGGCAGAGCTCCTCCCCAGATCTCTGAGTGAGAGCCCATGCGGGGGAAGATCATTTCTGACATTTGTGTCCGCAATCTCATTCTTTCGGTCACCACCCACAGCTGGTTACCATAGTGAGGGTAGGAACATAGATCCTGGTTACCATGGTGAGGGTAGGAATGTAGATCCTGGTTACCATGGTGAGGGTAGGAACGTAAATCCTTGTTACCATGGTGAGGGTAGGAACATAGATCCTGGTTACCATGGTGAGGGTAGGAACGTAGATCCTGGTTACCATGGTGAGGGTAGGAACGTAAATCCTTGTTACCACGTTGAGGGTAGGAACGTAGATCCTGGTTACCATGGTGAGGGTAGGAACGTAAATCCTTGTTACCACGGTGAGGGTAGGAACGTAGATCCTGGTTACCATGGTGAGGATAGGAACGTAGATCCTGGTTACCATGGTGAGGGTAGAAACGTAGATCCTGGTTACCATGGTGAGGGTAGGAACGTAGATCCTGGTTACCATGGTGAGGGTAGGAACGTAGATCCTGGTTACCATGGTGAGGGTAGGAACATAGATCCTGGTTAAAACCAGAAATTTTTAAACATACAAAAACGATATCGACGAATGAATTGCAGTTAGATTTTTTTTTTGGTCGATATCGTGCAGCCCTTTCAAACATCCATCTCACAATGAAAGAAGGGGCTACGGGGGGGGGGGGGGGGGGGGGGGGGGGGGGGGGCATTCATCTGTATGTCATCGTCATCCTCATTAATGCAGACCCGACCACATGTCGTGCAGAAACGGATCCAAACACAGCAAACCCTCCAAAGCACTTCTCCATCCAGGAGTCACATTCACGTTACCGTCCACAGGAAAAAAAAAAAAAAACACTCAACAATGAGACCACACGCTTTGGATCAAGATGCTGAAATGGAAACAGAGCAGGCAGCTGGATGGCATGCAGACTGGAGGAGGCACCAAGATGCAAAACAGGAGGTGGGTGTGGTCCCGCTACCAGAAACCGGATGCAGTGGAAGAAAAAAAAAAAAACGGCACGTTTATCAACAAACAAAACTCTCCACCAATCACGAGGGGCGAGGTTAGACCCAATGTGCACTTCGAGCAAATGACAGTTATCATTTGGCACTGGAGCGTGGCGAATGCACACACACATACACGCACAAACACACACACACACACACACACACACACACATACATACACATATACATACATACATGCACACACACACACACATACGTATCCATACACACACACACAGACACATACATACCCACATATACACACACACACACACATGCACACACATACGCACGCACACACACACACACACACACATATATATGCACACACACACACACACACACACACACACACATACATACACACACACACGCACACACATGCACACACACATACATATACATACACACGCGCAGACACACACACACACATATACATACACACACACAAACACACACACAGGCAGCAACGTGTGTTATACCCAGCTGGAAGGTCATTAGTCTCATGTGTGTGTGTGTGTGTGTGTGTGTGTGTGTGTATGTGTGTATGTGTCTGCCGTTTTAAATCTGAATAAAACGGGACAGATTTTCACTCCACGCTGATCCAGCTTCTGATTTTAATTGATCCTGATCCCGTTGGGAGACCTGGTGTGAAACCGGACGGTGACGGTTCACCATGGCGGTGAAAAGTTCAATCTTTTGGCAGGAGGAGGTGTGAACCTACTGAGACGGTAACCATAACGATTCAGCTGCTATTTTCGGCCAAATTAGACGGAATGTGGAACCAATCCGGTCATTGGTAACGTCTGATTAGATATACTTGATTCTGATTGGCTGAAGAGTGACTGTTTTTTCAGATAATAAACACTGTCAAACTAAAAGACGTTTCGGTTAAATACCCTCAGCATTCTTTATTATTGCACCATCTGTGTCCTCTCTCCCCTGCTCTTCTCCCTGTACACCAACTCCTGCACTTCCAGCCATGACGCTGTCAAACTGATCAAGTTTGCAGATGACACCACACTCATTGGGCTCATCTCTGATGGCGATGAGTCGGCCTACAGGATGGAGGTAGACCGGCTGGTGTCCTGGTGCAGCAACAAGAGCCTGGAGCTCAACGCTCAGAAGACAGTGGAGATGATCGTGGACTTTAGGAAAGCTATAGCTCCCATTACCCCCTTGCACTGACAGACTTCTCCATCACCACTGTAGACTCTTTCCGCTTCCTCGGCACTACCATCACACAGGACCTAAAGTGGGAGCCGTCCATCAGCTCCCTGATCAAAAAGGCCCAGCAGAGGATGTACTTTCTGCGGCAGTTGAAGAAAGCCAAGCTGCCCGCCCAGATGTTGGTGCAGTTTTACACAGCCATCATCGAGTCTGTCCTCACCTCCTCCATCACCGTGTGGTACGCTGGAGCCACAGTCAGGAACAAACACAGACTGCAGCGCATTGTGCGCTCTGCAGAGAAGGTGATTGGCTGCAGCCTTCCATCTCTTGAAGACCTGTACGACTCCAGGACTCGGGGGCGTGCAGGTCGGATAGTAGCTGACCCTTCCCACCCTGGACATGGACTTTTTGAGCGACTCCCCTCGGGCAGGAGGCTCCGGTCCATTCGGACCAGAACGTCCCGCCACAAAAACAGCTTCTTCCCTTCTGCCGTTGGACTTATGAACTCTTTATAACCTGGATCCCCACATCTCTTAGTCACCTCCCTCTTGTCACTTCACTATCTTTATTATTTTCTATTATTTTCTATGACATTGCACTACTTTTCTTTTTCTTCTGAGCACTCTTAGTTTTGTAAAAATTATTATTATTTTTATTTATTTTATTTTTATTATTTTTATTTTATATGTTTGCACACCAGTACCAGAACAAGTTCCTAGTCTCTGATGTTTTTCACTGACATGGCAATAAAAGCATTCTGATTCTGATTCTGATTCTGATCTGGTAAAAAACAATCAATAGTTTGTTTTGTTTTTTTTTGGTTAAAATCATTATTGTAAAAAAAAATTAACAAAATTTTTTGTTTAATTTTACACATTTAAATAAATTCAGGGCAAAAAAAAAAAAAGAGTCAGAAGTAAAATCCGCTGATTTTATTAATTTGGAAGAAAATTTTGTATCATTTTCTGGACAAAAATAAGTGTTTTAAAGTGTGCTTTTACTTTGAAAGGATACTTTCTTTTACTTATATAGCTTTCTTTCTTTCTGCTGGTAACCTGTGTGACTGTACCAGATACGAACAGGTACCAGGGGTGTGTTTTTAGCAGCTTTTCAGGTTGAATTTGGAGTAAAACTTACTTCTTTTTTAATCTGCGATCCTTCTCGGCCTGAGTTCCTAACTTCCCCACCCCCACGTCCTGGCCCGACAAGTCCGAGTCCATCAACGTTGCTGCAAAAAAACAAGAAAAAAACAAAACAAACAGAAAGAAAACTATGAATTGAAACTGTGTACAAGAAGACCTGCAGCCGACTTTACTTTCTAAGGAAGCTGAGGTCCTTCAATGTGTGCAGCAAGATCCTGGAGACCTTCTACCAGTCTGTGGTGGAGACCTTCTACCAGTCTGTGGTGGAGACCTTCTACCAGTCTGTGGTGGAGACCTTCTACCAGTCTGTGGTGGAGACCTTCTACCAGTCTGTGGTGGAGACCTTCTACCAGTCTGTGGTGGAGACCTTCTACCAGTCTGTGGTGGAGACCTTCTACCAGTCTGTGGTGGAGACCTTCTACCAATCTGTGGTGGAGACCTTCTACCAGTCTGTGGTGGAGACCTTCTACCAGTCTGTGGTGGAGACCTTCTATCAGTCTGTGGTGGAGACCTTCTACCAGTCTGTGGTGGAGACCTTCTACCAGTCTGTGGTGGAGACCTTCTATCAGTCTGTGGTGGAGACCTTCTACCAGTCTGTGGTGGAGACCTTCTACCAGTCTGTGGTGGAGACCTTCTACCAGTCTGTGGTGGAGACCTTCTACCAGTCTGTGGTGGAGACCTTCTACCAGTCTGTGGTGGAGACCTTCTACCAGTCTGTGGTGGAGACCTTCTACCAGTCTGTGGTGGAGACCTTCTACCAGTCTGTGGTGGAGACCTTCTATCAGTCTGTGGTGGAGACCTTCTATCAGTCTGTGGTGGAGACCTTCTACCAGTCTGTGGTGGCCAGCACCTTGTTCTTCTCTGTCATCTGCTGGTGGAGCAGCATCGCAGCCAGTGACGCCAACAGACTGAATAAACTAATCAGACTGGCTGGCTCTGTCATTGGCTGCAAACAGGACTCACTTGAGGCAGTGGTAGAGAGGAGGTCACTGAACAAACTTTTATCCATCATGGACAATCATGACCATCCTCTCTACCCACTCCTGGACGAACAACGGAGCTCCTTCTCCAAGAGGCTCAGACAGCTCCACTCGAGAACATCTCGTTACCGGAGGTCTTTCTTTCCGTACGTGATCGGGCTCTACAACGACTCACTTAGCAGATCGGAAGTTGTTGCTGTGACACAGAAATTTACCATGTGTGGGATCAATAAAGTATATTCTGATTCTGATTCTGAATGTTTTAAAACACTCAATGTAAAAAAAACACAAACACACTCAATGTAAAAAAAACACAAACACACTCAATGTAAAAAAAACACAAACACACTCAATGTAAAAAAAAACACAAACACACTCAATGTAAAAAACACACAAACACACTCAATGTAAAAAAAAACACAAACACACTCAATGTAAAAAAAACACAAACACACTCAATGTAAAAAAAAACACAAACACACTCAATGTAAAAAAAAACACAAACACACTCAATGTAAAAAAAAAACACAAACACATTCAATGTAAAAAAAAAAAATGTAAAAAAAAAAACACAAACACACTCAATGTAAAAAACCACAAACACACTCAATGTAAAAAAAACACAAACACACTCAATGTAAAAAAAAACACAAACACACTCAATGTAAAAAAAACACAAACACACTCAATGTAAAAAAAAACACAAACACACTCAATGTAAAAAAAACACAAACACACTCAATGTAAAAAAAACACAAACACACTCAATGTAAAAAAAAACCACAAACACACTCAATGTAAAAAAAACACAAACACACTCAATGTAAAAAAAACACAAACACACTCAATGTAAAAAAAACACACTCAATGTAAAAAAAAAACACAAACACACTCAATGTAAAAAAAAAATGTAAAAAAAAAAAACACAAACACACTCAATGTAAAAAAAACACAAACACACTCAATGTAAAAAAAAACCACAAACACACTCAATGTAAAAAAAAACACAAACACACTCAATGTAAAAAAAACACAAACACACTCAATGTAAAAAAAACACAAACACACTCAATGTAAAAAAAAAATGTAAAAAAAAAAACACAAACACACTCAATGTAAAAAAAAACACAAACACACTCAATGTAAAAAAAACACAAACACACTCAATGTAAAAAAAACCACAAACACACTCAATGTAAAAAAAAACACAAACACACTCAATGTAAAAAAAACACAAACACACTCAATGTAAAAAAAAAATGTAAAAAAAAAAACACAAACACACTCAATGTAAAAAAAAACACAAACACACTCAATGTAAAAAAAACACAAACACACTCAATGTAAAAAAAACCACAAACACACTCAATGTAAAAAAAAACACAAACACACTCAATGTAAAAAAAACACAAACACACTCAATGTAAAAAAAACACAAACACACTCAATGTAAAAAAAAAAACACAAACACACTCAATGTAAAAAAAAAACACAAACACACTCAATGTAAAAAAAAACACAAACACACTCAATGTAAAAAAAAACACAAACACACTCAATGTAAAAAAAACACAAACACACTCAATGTAAAAAAAACACAAACACACTCAATGTAAAAAAAAAACACAAACACACTCAATGTAAAAAAAAAAAACACAAACACACTCAATGTAAAAAAAAAAAACACAAACACACTCAATGTAAAAAAAACACACACACACTCAATGTAAAAAAAAACACAAACACACTCAATGTAAAAAAAAAATGTAAAAAAAACACAAACACACTCAATGTAAAAAAAAAACACTCAATGTAAAAAAAAAACACAAACACACTCAATGTAAAAAAAAAACACAAACACACTCAATGTAAAAAAAACACAAACACACTCAATGTAAAAAAAAAACACAAACACACTCAATGTAAAAAAAAAAAACACAAACACACTCAATGTAAAAAAAACACAAACACACTCAATGTAAAAAAAAAAACACAAACACACTCAATGTAAAAAAAAACACAAACACACTCAATGTAAAAAAAACACAAACACACTCAATGTAAAAAAAAACACAAACACACTCAATGTAAAAAAAAAAACACAAACACACTCAATGTAAAAAACACACAAACACACTCAATGTAAAAAAAAACACAAACACACTCAATGTAAAAAAAACACAAACACACTCAATGTAAAAAAAACACAAACACACTCAATGTAAAAAAAAACACAAACACACTCAATGTAAAAAATAAAAAAATACCAAAAGGCTTTTTTAAGCCTTGAAGGCAGGTAGTTTTCAAAGTTCTTTGAGGCAATACTGAATAGTCTTTATCAAGTTGATAAGGTTGGGAGTGCCACATACAGCCTGCATGACACCCGGAACAAAGCAGCGGGGGGGTGGTATGTGTGCATGCATATGTGCGTGCTGTGTCACGTGTTGAAGTGACGAAGCAAGAGGAAGTCGTGTTGAGATTGCGTTAGCTCGCCTCATCCAACCATATTCAAATCAAATGGCGCGATTGATCCGGATTGGTTTTGAAAGACTTTTTTCTTTATTTTTAACGGTGACAAAATGGCGAAAGTAGAGACTACTTTTTATAAACGTAACGAAGTAAAAGTACAGATAATTGCTTAAAAAAGTAGTGAGAAAAAGTAAAAAGTAGACAAAAAAATAATCACTTGGTTAAAGGTCCCCTATTATGCAAAACTGACTTTTATGAGGTTTTAACCTTTTATTTTACTTAGTACTACCCCAAACAATCCCCCAAAGTGTGTTTTATTGTGGTCCATGCTATTTTGAGATATTTAAAGTCAAAGTAAGGGGCGTGTTCTCCAAACCTCTAACGACTGGTGGAACATAGTGACGTACATCTGTTTTTTGTTCAGCCCCCTGCAGCTCAAACACCCTCCCCCACTTCTACCTGCTCTCCACCCTGATATCCACCCATTTCCGTGCTTCACTCTACTGTGAAGCACACCTCGCCCCTCCCGCTCCACGCTGTGCTGGGTGGGTGGGGAAATCACAATGAATGACAACCAATCGCAACCAACGGGGCGGGTCCCGGGAAAAAAAAAAGAAAAAAAGACTGAAACAAGCTGTTTTGAGTTCCGGGTATGAAACTGCGCTCCCAAACAGGGTATTATTTAAAACCTTTTGTGTTGAGATTGTGGCGGAATGTAAAATTATGCATATCAGATACAAAGTACATAGCACAGGATAAAATAAGGGAAAAAAGGCATAATAGGGGACCTTTAAAGTAAAGATAATGAGATTTTCTACTTGAGTAAGGTAACGAAGTAGTTGTACTTCGCTACTTCACACCTCTGGTCCTAATTTACAAGGTGGTATTAAGGATGAAACATCTGGTATGGGGTCATAAAGGACGTAGTCCCTGATCGATCATGTCTCACCTTGTGGATCCACCATGACCTGTCTGTGTGCGAGATGAGCCAGTCGACCTTTCTCCTTCTTTCCAAACAACCGTCCGATGGAGGACTTGATGCCTTTCTTCTTGGGTTGTTTGTGAAGCGAGTCCTGGCTGCTGGCGACGCTGCTTAACGTGCTTGCTTCCGCCTCCAGAGACGCCCCGATTCTAAAAATCAGACACAAGGAAACCCGAAAGGAGACGGGACGATTACTGCAGGTTAGAAACACTTATTACAGAATACAGAGGAGACGGTAAACACCCGGGTCGTCAGTGCTTCTGGAACATGTTGGTTCCGTTTCGTCATCTTCCGCTTGTTCCGGGGTCAGGTTGCGGGGGCAACACCCTCAAACGGGCAGCCCAGGTCTCTTTCACCCCGGCTGCATCCTCCAGCTCACCCGTAAGGATCCCAAGTCGTTCCCCAGCCAGCTGTGAGACATAGTCTCTCCAGCAGGTCCGGGGTCTGCCCCTTGGTTTGCCCCTTGGTCTGCCCCTTGGTCTCCTCCCGGCGGGACGTGCCCGAAACACCTCTCCCGTGAGGCGCTCGCGAACCACCCCATCTGTCTCTCCTCGACCTGGAGGAGGAGCGGCTCATCACCGAGCTCCTCCCGGATGGCAGAGCTCCTCACCCAATCTCTGAGTGAGAGCCCAGCCACCCTGCAGAGGAAGCTCATTTCGGCCGCTTGTACCCGCGATCTCATTCTTTCGGTCACCACCCACAGCTGGTGACCATGATGAGGGTAGGAACGTAGATCCTGGTTACCATGGTGAGGGTAGGAACGTAGATCCTGGTTACCATGGTGAGGGTAGGAACGTGGATCCTGGTTACCATAGTGAGGGTAGGAACGTAGATCCTGGTTACCACGGTGAGGGTAGGAACGTAGATCCTGGTTACCACGGTGAGGGTAGGAACGTAGATCCTGGTTACCACGGTGAGGGTAGGAACGTAGATCGTGGTTACCATGGTGAGGGTAGGAACGGAGATCCTGGTTACCATGGTGAGGGTAGGAATGTAGATCGTGGTTACCATGGTGAGGGTATGAACGTAGATTTTGGTTACCATGGTGAGGGTAGGAACGTAGATCCTGGTTACCATGGTGAGGGTATGAACGTAGATTTTGGTTACCATGGTGAGGGTAGGAACGTAGATCCTGGTTACCATGGTGAGGGTAGGAACATAGATCCTGGTTACCATGGTGAGGGTAGGAACATAGATCCTGGTTACCATGGTGAGGGTAGGAACGTAGATCGTGGTTACCATGGTGAGGGTATGAACGTAGATCCTGGTTACCATGGTGAGGGTAGGAACGTAGATCCTGGTTACCATGGTGAGGGTAGGAACGTAGATCCTGGTTACCATGGTGAGGGTATGAACGTAGATTTTGGTTACCATGGTGAGGGTATGAACGTAGATCCTGGTTACCATGGTGAGGGTAGGAACGTAGATCCTGGTTACCATGGTGAGGGTAGGAACATAGATCGACTTGTAAATCGAGAGCTTTGCTTTTCGGTTCAGCTCTCTCTTTACCACGACGGACCGATGCAGCGTCCTAGTAATTGCTGATGCCGCACCGATCCCCTGTCGATCTCCCGCTCCATCCTTCCTCCACTCGTGAACAAGACCTTGAGATACTTAAACTCCTCCACTTGGAGCAGGACCCTGTCCCTGACCCGCAGGGGGCATTCTACCCTTTTCCGGGCGAGGACCATGGCCTCGGATTTGGAGATGCTAATTCCCACAGTGAGACCTGGAACATGTTTGTGAACGTGATATTTCCAAAATTATCACAGTTACTCAGTACCAACTATAGATGAACTGGATAACACAATCTATCTTTTCCTCAGAACCAGGGGCGGAGCTTCTGGTTTCTTAAAATCATCTGAATCACAAACTGATCTGTCGTGGCTGGAGGGGTTGGTTCGATCCTGAGGAAGCTGAGGAGAAGGAGACGATCTGGAGGAGGTGCTTCGGGTCCTGGGTTTTGCGGTTTCCATGGAAACATCCGGTTGGTTGCTTGAGGAACTGGAGGCGCTCACTCGGACCCAGTGAAATACAGAGAGACCAGTTTGGTGTTCTTCACTGCGGCCTGGCTTTTTGGGTTTCCAGGTTGGACACAGTGCGACCGGACTCGGGCGCCCGTGGATATGGGCGAAAGGGCATCGAGATGTTTACACAGTCAGGCGGTCACCTTCTTAACCATCCATCCCTTCTAGGGTGGCAGGGGTGCTAGAGGCCATCGCGGCTGATTCAAAGCGAGGGGCAAGGTACACCCCGAACAGGTTGCCAGTCTGTCGCGGAGCCACAGACACACACACTCATTCCTAGGGGCATTTTGGCACCGGCCAATCAACCTAGCATGCATGCTTTTGGAGGGTGCCAGGAGAAAACCCACAGACACGGGGAGAACATGCAAACTCCCCACAAAAAAGGCCAGTGTTCCAAGCTTCATCCCCTCCCAGGATTTGAACCCACAACCATCTTGCTGTGAAGCCACTGTGCTACCCACTGCGCCACCATGCTGCCGGTGTTTGTACTGCAGCACTCAAATTTCTCTTCGAGGATCAATAAAGTATTCAAATAAACTGAATAATTTAATTGAAAGCTTTACACGGGCTTCCCGTCTGAGGTTGTTGACCCCGCCACCCGGCCGCGGGTAAGCGGAAGACGACAGAACAGAACAGCTTATTTACTTTGAAGGTCATTTTCGAGACAGACTTTTCAAAATTAGTTGAACAAAGTAAAGAAGTGTGAGCAGCATGGTTCAGGACAGGCTGGACTTTTAGTGTTACTGACGATCTCCAAATAATTCAAGTTACTAAACCCCTCACCACCGTCCCTCCGGTGGGGGGAGGCGGTGCAGGCCGGCTAAGACCTAGTGGGGTACCCGGGAGCAAACGACGCGGCAGCCGTGGAAGGTAGAGATCCGAGAGCAGAGCCGCACGCGGCGTTGCTCCTGAACCAAGGCGGGAAGGTCCTCCCCGCGTGCCAAGGCTCTTGGTGCCAAACGGGGCCGACTGTCGCAACGCGGGCAGGCCCGTTGCCTTGGGTCGCCTTGGGCAGACGTTGGCCCCAATTGGCGAGGAGTCGTTTCGATGTCTGGGAGCGCGTGTGGGGCTCAGACCAGGAGGAGGTTGGCGGGGCGGGAAGAGGACAACCAGGTCGCCCTCCATCCGCGCTCGAGCTCCGGAGCGGGCCGGTGCAGAGGCCGAGGACCACCTTTTGGCCTGTTGCAGCTGTTTACAAAATAAGATACTTTTACATTTAGTAATGAATTTTATTTTGAAAGTTTTCATCTCCGATGTCACACCTCTTACTTCTTTTATGTCCAGGTTTAAAGTTTAATTTGATGGTTTTGTTGCTGTTTATAATTGCTTCCTGTTTTATTTTTAAATCACTGACCTCCTTCTTGTTTCTGGGGTGTTGACTTTCCCTCCTTGTGTTCTCCCTCCTCCTAATGATTACCTGCTCCTTCCTAATGTGTCTCACGTGTCTTCCTCCCTTCTGTTTTTAATGTGTCTTCTCCTCACTCCCTGCCAGTTTGTCCTGTGTGTTTTCTGAGCTCACAGCTCTTCTTCATTTGAATTTTTTTTGGATTATTTGTTTGGAATAAAAGCCTGCTCTGGTCAAACTCCCCGTGTTCGCAACCCCACTCTTCCTGAGGATGAATTACAACCATGTAGTAGAAACTGAGGGGCTACTGGAGGTCGAGGTCCACCACTGGTTATAACGTACCCGCGTGCATCGTTGTGCGAGGAGGCCGGCAGTGTGTGCGTCATCCGTACAGTGCGAGGCGTAGAAGGTGGGGACGTTTCACACTTTATTGTTGCTTTGTCTTCTCGGCCGTCTTCTTCCACCGCAGCGATCTGAAATTCAACAGGTTAGTAAACATAAGGAGCACCAGGAGATGGGGTATGGTTAAAAAAGTAGTTCCCACCTTCCTCCGATGCTTCCTCAGATCGCTGGGCTGTAAAAAAAAAGAAGAAGAGCTGTAGTGAAAGAAAATAATGTACTTGGTTCTGTTCCATTGGGAATACGACCTAACGTCAGAGCAAGCAAAGCAACATTCGACTTACGCTACGTAAAGTTAGCATTTATCAAAACCCCATAAACTTCGTGTCGTGATCCCCTCGTCTGCCACCAGAGGGAGGCATGGACTTTCCTCATCACCCTGTTTAGCGACACCTGAGATTGATTTTTGATGCTACACACCAGTGGACCCTGTTGTCTATTTAAGGGCAATCACCACGGATCTCCATGTTGGGTCATTGTCATCCTTCCCAGCCAGGGTAATCCCGTGCCCTTCGACTTACAGACTTACCTGATTTTTTTTTTGGGTCCTCCTCCTTCCACATCCAACACTTCCATCAGAACACTTGCCCAGCCACCCTGCGGAGGAAGCTTATTTCGCCCGCTTCTATCTGCGATCTCAATCTTTTGGTCACCACCCACAGCTGGTTACCATGGTGAGGGTAGGAACATAGATCCTGGTTACCATGGTGAGGGTTGGAACGTAGATCCTGGTTACCATGGTGAGGGTAGGAATGTAGATCCAGGTTACCATGGTGAGGGTAGGAATGTAGATCCTGGTTACCATGGTGAGGGTAGGAACATAGATCCTAG